>OU744319.1:33934028-34227867 GCA_916610145.1 Eristalis arbustorum | reverse complement strand
TTTCTACATACTCGTTGCCAATAGTTTCGTTTTGCGTTACAATGGGATTTTTCTCTTCAACTTTTGGATTTGCTTCATTCACTCAAATTTTATGGCTTCAGCCTTCAATTTACAAGTCAGGGGTAGATCACATCTCGGAGGGAAAGCAAGAAATCGGGCATTTCATTACCCAGAGCTGCAAAAGACTGCAATCTTTTGATTTTAAAAATCAATTGACTTCATGTTTGGAGTTTTTCAATTCCTGAATTCACTTTCAGATGTAGACTTCAATATTCAAATTATTCTTCTTTTTGAAGTCTTCATTGGATCAATCGTCGCGACCAGTCTTTTGATTTGAAATCAACTGAATGCAAGTTGATCGACTGAAAGTGCATTCACTGAAGTCACCATTCACTTGAAGTCACCCGCATTCAGTTGAAGTCTTTCGGACTTCAAAAAATGTCGTTGCAGTCCTTGGCACTTCAAATATGTTCGATTGTGTCTTTGGGACTTCAAAGTTTTTTGTTAAGGTCTTTGGGATTTCAGTATGTGAAGTATTTATATAATGCCCTTAAGTTGTCTATATTGTTCAAAGCGTAATGCCGTCCATCATTAAAATATATGCTTTACGTGTCTCTAACAATTATTTTCCGAATCAATAGCTGAACGATACTGAATTCCAGCGTAGGAGGAATGGTGTTCTTGTTGAGTGTTGCTGTTGCCAGATACGACTGCAAGGGTGTATGCTTACTTACTTACTTACTTACTTACTTAAGGTGGCGCTACAGTCCGGGGTGAAGCTGTGCCTCAACCAACAAGCGTCTCCAGCCAGCTCGATCTTTAGCTAGCTGTCTCCAGTTTCGCACGCATAGTTGGTTGAGGTCCCTTTCCACTCGCGTGCGCCACCTGAATTGTCGCGGTCTTCCTCTACTGCGCCGTCCCTCGGGGGTGGATTCGAAGACTTTTCGGGCCGGAGCATTGGTTTCCATCCGCTCTACATGACATAGCCATCTCAATCGTTGGATCTTCACTCTTCTGACTAAGTCGATGTCGCTGAACAGCCCGTATAGTTCGTCGTTGTATCTCCTCCTCCACTCACCATCTATGCAGACGGGACCGAAAATCACCCGAAGAATTTTTCTCCCGAAGCAACCAAGAGCTGCTTCATCCGCATTTTGACAGAGTCTATGCCTCCGCGCCATATAGCAGGACTGGGACGATTAAGGAGTTGTAGAGCGTTACCTTGGTTGTTCGAGAGAGGGCTTTGTTCACCAATTGCTTTCTTAGCCCAAAGAAGCACCGATTGGCAAGAGTTATTCTTCGTTTGATTTCAGCGCTGGTGTCGTTGTCTGAGTTTCTGTTTCTGACCGAGACGTCGGTGTTGGGTGCCCTTTCTTGTTGACAGCATATACTTGGTCTTACCCTCGTTTACCGCTGAGCCCATCTTCGCGGCCTCCGTTGCAATACTCACAAAAGCGCCATTGACATCACGCTGCGTTCTGCCGATAATGTCAATATCGTCGGCATATGCGAGTAGTTGGTCGGACTTTTGAAAGATTGTTCCTCTGGTGTTGGCGTTCGAGTTTTGAACAATTCTCTCAAGAACGATGTTGAAGAAGTCGCATGACAGCGCGTCGCCTTGTCTGAATCCTTTTTTGACATCAAAGGTCTCGGTTAGGTCTTTACCGACCTTGATGGAGCAGCGTGCATTCTCCATCGTCATACTACACAAACGGACGAATTTGGTAGGGATGCCAAAACTAGACATTGCTCTGTATAGCTCGTCTCTATAAATGCTGTCATACGCGGCCTTAAAATCGATGAACAGGTGGTGGGTATCTCCTGGGTTTTCTCCAAAATCTGCCGGAGTGTGAATATTTGGTCGATGGTGGATTTTCCTGGCCTAAAGCCACACTGGTATGGACTGACCAACTTGTTGACGAATGGCTTTAGGCGTTCACACAGTACGGCAGATAATAACTTATAGGCGATGTTAAGGAAACTTATCCCCCGATAGTTGGCGCAGTCAAAGGGGTCTCCTTTCTTGTGGATCGGGCAAACAATGCTGAGGTTCCATTCATCGGGCATGTTTTCCTCCGACCATGTGTTGCAGATGAGTTGGTGCATGCACCTTACCAAATCATCGCCTGCGGCTTTAAAAAGCTCGGCGGGTGGGCCGTCAGCTCCAGCAGCCTTGTTGGATTTCAGTTTAGATATAGCAATCCTCACTTCATCCGGGTCGGGTGGACGGAATTGTTGATCTTCATCGTCCGTTTCATTGGGGTTGAATGGTTCGTTCTGCCTGACAGCGGAATTTGGTTCTTCGTCGCCGTTGTACAGTCTGCAGAAATGGTTTCTCCATATCCTCAGCATCGACTGTGACTCTACTACGATGTTCCCTTGATCATCCTTACAGGCTTCGGTTCGGAGTTTATAACCTTGACTGGTTGACTTTACCCTTTGGTAAAACTTCCTTACCTCATTCCTGCAGTAGTATCCCTCTATTCTGCCGATCGCGCGCTTCTGTGTATGCAAGTCACATTAAATGTCATAAGTCATTTGAGGAAAAGGCACCCGAAAGAAATCCTCGAATATATGAAACTTAGGGCTACAAATGTCAATGCAATGAGATCGAAGCAGCAGCAATTTCACGAGTTAATTGTAAGCTTTGCAAGTAATTTGCTGCCAATTTATATTGTGGCTCGTGGCGTTGTGGGTATGTGCTGTGCTCTGTGCGAAGAAAACAATTTTCACGACCCCACCTCTTTCGAGTCACTGACAATGCTCAAAGTGTATTTCCTGTCTAGAAAAAGCTTCTCAAACTTGGCCGTTCGGATTTGGCATTTAACTGTAGGTCCCTTCCACTCGTGAGAGAACAATAGCATGCACAACACGAGTCATTGCCGAGAAGTCAGACACTTGCTGTTTACAGGCTGTACTTCTTCTTATGGCGCTATAACCCAGAGTGAACCTAGGCCTCAGCTAACAAGCCTCTCTAGGTGGCTCCAATTTCTCTCGGCAAGGGGGTCCTTCTCTACTTGCGTGCGCCATCGGTTTCGTGGTCACCCTCTGTGGCGTTGTCCCACTGGTTCGGTGTCGCAGATTCTTCAAGCTGGGGCACTGTTGTCCATGCGCTCTAGATGGGGTACCCGCTTGAGGCGTTGTATCCGTTGGCGCTTGACTAGTCCGTAAAGCTAGTGGTTGAATCTTCTTTAACGCAACCCGGACTAAAGATTGAACGCAGAACTTTTCTCTCGGAGAGGACAGGGGTTTGTTCATCTGCTTTGAGATGGTTCAGGCTTCCGTGCCAAGGTCTGATATAAAGTTTGCTTGGTCCTGGCTCTAATACGCAATCGCCGCTTGAGCCCAAAGAAACAGCGGTTGGCAAGAGCTATCCTACGCTTGATCTCGGTACTGATGTTGTCAGCACTATTCACTTGGAAGCCAAGGTAGATGAAGACGCTTGCAACCTGAAGTGGCGTACTGCCCCCATTATTATTGCTTAGCCAGGATTCTTAAGGTAGAAATATTGGGTAAGGAGAACTGGTCCAATGGCGTCCCCACAATGGAGACTAGACCAAGTCTGGTATGGTTCATAGACGGATCAATGATTGACGTTATTGCTGCGTCGTATTTGATATATTTAATGTCAATATTTATTTGAGCGCGTCTGTCTATGGCATGGGCTTCTGTTTGACTTCGTTTGCCAATGGTTTTGTAGTACTTTGTACGGGGCCCAAATACTTCCACTCCCGTTCATTCATCGGGTATTGATTCATCCGTAGACCATGATACGATATGTATTTGCTACTGAGTCTGTGGACTATAGGTGGACCTTGCCCCAATCTTTTTTTGTGCTAAGCTTGACGGTAAGCTCCTACATTTTCCTAATCGCACCATCCTTCGGAATGACCAGGGGTGGTATCTTTTTGGCCAGGTCATCGAAATGCCTCGATAAAATGCCTGTCTCTTCCAATCCCATTTCCTGCCACCACTGCTTTGGTTAAGGAAGCACATTTTCCATAGAGACATGGATTTAAAGAAAGTAGCACGTCGCTTGGATTCACTCAACCTTTCGATACAACAAATCCCGTCCGGTGGCAGTATCGCTTCCTTCCGGGTGTGGATTGTGCAAGAGTAAACAAATTCAACACGGTCTAGCTTCCACAGAATCTAGCCGTGTTGTGGGTCTTATTGTTTTCTCACGATTGTAAGGTCTCACGAATTTAAGCCCACTCCGAACACCGAAGATTGAGAAGCTTCTCCTGACCACTGTCAGTGACTCGAGGGATCCGTGTAATTTCTCGCTGATTGAACCCAGGTTACACTCCGCGGAGGAGTCGTGTGTCACGGCGCGGTGGATAGCGAGATGGGACGAACCGATTGACAAGAAAGAAATGCCTCGACGTCCAGCATAAAGGAGGTCGAATACTGATCACGTGCATCGACTGTTGGTCCAAGCGTCTCAAGTACCGATCCAATCCATCAAGCTCAAGTAGCCCGTGCCGTTCAAATCCGTTCAAACCGACAGTTAGTATCATTTCACAATCCGTCGCAAATGTTCGCAAAAGCGTCGACAACCCAAACTGAATCCCCCCTCGGTGACGACCATATTCGATGAAGAATCAAGAGCGTCAATGGGACACAGCCAACTGAGGACCACACCAGAAACACCTGACCACAGGCTTACGTCAACCAGACCATTCTGCAAAGCCTTGTCGCGGACATGCGACTGCTCATCAGTCATTAGCCTTCGAATGATAATAGCAACTTTTAATATCTCCGACGCGAAGAGAAATCAAAACAAAACACGCAAAAGCGAAAACACTTCACGCCAGCCGAAGACGGAGTAGAATTCGAAGAGCACAGCCCAGACGCTGCCACGTGCACGGTGCCGAGTTGCGGCTTAAATTGGTAAACTTTTGTTTGTTTTTCGGCACGGTTCCACGAATAAACACCCCGGCCCGCGCCCTGTGGCCGATGCATCGAATAACAATTGTCCCCAACCCAGTTGAAGCAGAATTCTGAGATTATATGGAACGTAATTGGATTAGCACCCACCTGCTAATGTGTGTTGGTGCCATAAGGTGAGCAAATACGTGACAATATGTCGGCATTTGCCAGCTGAATGGCCGAGCTCTTCCAATTGCTACAGCGACGGCGACAGGTGAGAATTGCTAAGACAACGCAGAGTCGCGAATGACGTCGCCCTCTTGACTCGGTGCTCGATAGCAGACACAGCAATCATGGGGTTCAGTTCAAGGCAACGTCTTGGAAGCTAATCCAAGCTGGTGGATGCAACTTAGCGACAATCGATGTCCGGCCGTGCGTCGATTGATCCCGATTCGCGCGCAGCAAGTGTTGTTATGCGGCCCACTTAGCGGGATTAGATGTAAATTGGGTTTATGACGGCGAAATGATGGACAGCCACCGCGCCACCCGTGGGAAGTATTAAGGCACCGGCTGCTTAAGCAATTAAAGTCTACACACTGCAATAATTCCGAAGCCATGCGCCAATCATTTTGATAGTCTTGAGCGGTGGCGTTTTATTGGATCGTGAGGTTAGAGGTTTGCCGCCAACTGGCGTTTCTGACGTAAAGCGAAGTGTGAGAACGGAATTAGGAATGTGCGCACGTCATTTGCTGTGATGTCGGGCATTCGGAGAACCTAAAAAGAGGGTACCCGCCATGACCACGAATCGTTGAGAAGACAGGTGGAAACTTGAGCCTCTCTTTGATGTGTGCTGAGTGTCTTGCATTTGGTTGCGTTGACGCATGTCTGACGATGCTCATCGGTCGAGATGTGTAAGTTTTGTTTGGTAACATAGCCAGAATCAACCAGAAATGAGCTTCGCCGTAAAACAGTGAAAGTGCGAAAGAAATATGTGCCACAGAGCACGAATTTCGTTAAATTCAGCAATTCAGCAACTTGCTAACTGAACATGCCTGGCTTTGGCACCTGTCACGAATCACGGGTGAGCTGTAAAAAATTGAACACAGCAATAAAAGTCGTACATTATGAGTTTTGGATTCAAATAAAACTAAACGAAGCATTTAAGGTTAGGTTATTTTTTATTGGGCTGCCAGCACACTTAGACTATTGTTGGTCCATTCTGAGGCCAGGCTACTACCACTGATCGACATCTTCAGTGATAGTCCGGTCAATTTGATCCCAAAGGCAAATGGTGACTGGACCAGATTTGAACCGAGGACCCTTTGAACCAAACACAGGCACTTAACCAACTGCGCCATACAGCCGTAAACTTAAGGTTTGCAGCGCAGACAAGACAAATAAAGTGTTTCAATGGCCAACACGCCATTCACCACTGAACACTGGGACAGCTGTCAACTCTGCCGTCGCACTGTACCGGAGTTTTGTTTGTACGCCATCGATGACGCCAGCAGTGAACTCATCAAAATCAATGTACAGCAAAATTTTAACAAAGTTGAATCATCTTTATTCCACAGCTTTAAATGGTGAGCAACAATTGGAGTTTTTCTTACAAATTTTCTTCTGTTCTGATCATGAACATTTTTAGCGACAAATCTGTAAACAACTCTATTCTCGGAGCTCATTTTTAGTTGTGGGGGTGTGTTAATAAACAAAACTGTCGTATTTGGTCCGATGGGCAACTTTTGGCAATACAATATTCGGGGCAAAGTGGTGCTACGCAGATCCACTTCTCTCCAATTTCTGACAAAGCCCTGAGCGTATGCCTGTCTAGAAAGGCTTCTGAA
Organism: Eristalis arbustorum; assembly: GCA_916610145.1. Taxonomy (NCBI): domain Eukaryota; kingdom Metazoa; phylum Arthropoda; class Insecta; order Diptera; family Syrphidae; genus Eristalis; species Eristalis arbustorum. Next base: position 34,221,151 of record OU744319.1, on the reverse strand, counting down.
ACCGAGCTGTGGTGACAAGCGAAACTTAGTTCTGTGGTAGATTGAAGTTTCTGAATACTTCATGAACATACTTTTGCAGGTCCATGAGAATATGATGCGTCATGTCAAGAAATGTGACAACTCATAAGAAGGAGCGAGGGCTACAAGTGGAATGCATCAGAATGGATGGTGTTGTCGAACTTCTAATTTTTGTTCCGTTTGACAGTTCATTCTCACATGTGTGTATCATTTGTACAGTTTGTCAGATAATTGCTTACAAGAGGAAACAAATTTTTGCAATTCCAGCTGAAGTCTGAAAATGAATGAAACCGCATTGCTGAGGTAAAGGGAGATTTTTTAAAAGCCATAGGAAAAGAAATTCAGAAAAATGCATGAAATCTTTATTTGAATCGATAGTACGGTCCGTATAATATGTTTGAAGACTGAAATGTTGACTTTGACTGCTCCTCAAATGTTCCATCCGCTTAGTCCAATTTTGGCATACTCTTTCCAACATTTCGGCCGGTATCTCACGAATAAATGCTTCAATGTTGTCTTCCAATGCGTCAATTGAAGCGGGCTTGTCTGTATAGACATGAGCTTTAACATAGCCCCAACAAAAATAGTCCAAAGGCGTTAAATCGCACGAACTAGGCGGCTAATTAACTGTTCCCAAACGTGAAATAAGGACTGGCAATTGAGTAACAGAGCCATCTCTCGAAACACCAAATTGACATTGTATAAAACCCTGATCATCCCAGTCCTGCTCTATGGCGCAGAGACATGGACACTATTGAAAGCGGATGAAGAAGCTCTTGGTTGTTTTGAGAGAAAAGTTCTGCGTACGATCTTTGGTCCTGTTTGCGTTCAACCACGAACTATACGGGCTGTACAGCGGCATGCACCTAGTTAAGCGTCTTCGGATCCAACGCTTAAGATGGATGGATCATGTAGAGCGGATGGACACCACAGCTCCGGCCCGAAGAGTCTTCGACACCGAGCCATTGGGACAGCGCAACAGAGGACGTCCTCGCACTAGATGGCGCACACAAGTGGAAAAGGACCTCAACCAACTTGGTGTGCGCAACTGGAGGCAGCTGGCGAAAGATCGTGCTGGCTGGAGAGGCATGTTGGTTGAGGCCCAGGTCCACCCCGGCCTGTAGCGCCAATCAAAGATGGAGAAGAAACGTGAAATAAAATGTTCACCGAACTCGCCTCTCAATAAGTCCATTGTTGGGCATGCTGTGTGGCACGTGGCACCGTCTTGTTGAAACCACATGTCAAGCAAGTCTAGTTCTGGCATTTTGGGCAAAAGAAAAGTTGGGTATCATCTCAAGGTAGCTCTCACCATTCACGGTTACGTTACGAGTCGCATCATCTTTGAAGAAGTACGGCCCACTGATGCCACCAACCCATAAAACGCACCAAACTGTGACTTTTTCTGGATACATTGGTAGCTCTTCCAATGCTTCCGCCTGATATTCACTCCAAAATCGACAAGTCTGCGTATTTACGTACCCATTGAGCCAAAAATGAGCATCGTCGTTGAACACATTTTTTCGGAAGAAGCTTTTTCCGGTACTTTCTTAACAGAGCACGCATTTTGTTAATAAAAAAAATTCAATAATTTGTAAGCGTTGTTCGTTTGTGAGACGATTCATGGTGCCAAACTGAAGATGTGTGGCAGTGAAACAAAACACGAAACGTGAGTCAGCTGTTTAAGCCAGTGTTGCCAAAAAGATAATAGCTAAAAAAATTACCCTCTGTATACCTATAATTGCATTTGAAAGATATTTTTCATATTTTAGGGAAAAAGACTACATTTAGCTGTTTATTCATTAGTGTCAACCAAGTGCAGCAGACGGAAGCTTCTTTAAACAGTAGCTTAATTAATTTACCGCGTGAACATACGCTTTGTTCGTTTATTCACCCCTCCTCGGCGTGTTGAAAATTTAACGCACAAATTTGAAAAATGTCCAGTAACGAGCGAATTCACATAAGACCTCCAATCCACCCCAGGACTACGGTTGGGGAAGGCACTCAGCTATTCTCAAGAGCTCACACGTATTCACAGATCTGTGAAGATCTGGCGACGAGTATAAAAAACGCTGTCCGATGAAATCAAGGGGTAAGAAAGGAAATACATGGATATCTCCTTGTTCTCTTGTTTGTGGAGAATGCCATCAAACACCAATTCACCACAGCAGGTGAGGTGGTGTACTCTTGAATCAAGCAGGATAGGATCCTGCACAGAGATGGTTCTTCTCTCACTTCTCACTATCCCTCCACTGATCGTGGATAAAAGCAACAGAGGAGAACAGTGAATGCAAATAATAACCACGATCCTTTGGCAGTTTGATCCGATCAATCAACCTTCACCACGTTATAGCTAATTTGGCTGGTATCTCGCAACATCACGTGCAACACATGGACGTTAGCACCAAGGCCATTCCCACAAAAAAGCAAATGAGTATGTGATAAAGTGATAACAAAAAAAATTAGCGTCAATGGAGCATGCCTTACATTGACAAAGTGCTCCGAAGCACGCGGTTGGGTCACTGAAAAAGTGACAAGTGTACAAAAGTACGATTCCCAGACACAGCACCAGTCCCTTGTAGGCACTCAGAAACGGCGTATCGATAGGGCCCCCAAACTTTGGCAACAACAACTGTGTCACCACAAGAGACCTGCTAGCGAGCGCCACTTTTTCGTAATTAAAGCGCCTTCAACGTCATTCACACTCCTCTCCCGACTGTTCACCGAGAACGAAGGACTGACTCACTCGCCCACACGGAGGAGGACACCGCACCACCAGCACCGCTTCAAAACTGGTTTTAGTGCGCAACAATTTCCAGTTCCCAGCACCCACTGGGGGGAGAGACTTTCTTGCGGCCTACACCCAGACCTCTGGCCTCGCTCTCACGCACTCGAGCATTAGTCAGTGCCAACAAAGCAACCGATTAAACCGAGGGAAACCACTTAAACTTGGCCTTTGTGTGGTAATTGTCATACACAACTTCCTTTCGGGCGCCCCAGATGTGCACTAACATCGCCCTCAGCCCCTTCCACTCGGCCGGGTGTTTGCCCAGTGTACACTGTTTGAGCAAGACATCATGAAGTCATTCCGGCACATTAAGCCACAAATTAACACGTGCTATTTGACGTATCGAAAGGTATGCCGAACACAAATAAACCACTGCCGCCACCGCGTGTCGGGCGGAGCACACAGAATAAACACCGGCTCGCCCACTGGCTCTGGTCGTAAACGGAGAACGATGCGGTCATCGGCACAATTGGTCACTTCTGGCCAAGAGATGTTGTTGGCCAACCGACACCGATTTCAGGTCCAGCGCTAGAGACAAACCGCAGGTAAACACCACTCGAGCATGGTCCCAGCCGTGATCAGCCGTGAGCCCCGAGATGATGAATGAATGTGCGCTCGGCTCGACTTATGTAACCTCGTTACGTTTGGACCAGCAGATTTGCCAAATCTCTATGCGCCTGTGGCCGTAAAACTGCTTTCAATTTTATTGCGCACTTATCCGATGGATGTGAGCTGGTAGTTCCAGATACCCGCTGCACATGTGATTTGTAAGACTGCGGACTGGAATGATCGTGACTATCGACTCGGGTAATTCAACCGAGACATGGCCGGGGATTTTTCCCCCCTTCTTGTTGTTTTTGTTCTCGCTGTAGCCGCCTTTGGTATTTTAGAAGGCGTTTTTTTTTTTTTTTTTTTTTCTCAGCTTTTACTGCCGTTGGCGAGTAGTATTTACCGCAAAGTGGTGATTACTTTCGTAAGCAGTTGTGCCACTTTAAATAAAGCGGGGCAGCTAACCGGAATCGGTGACGCAGAGATGCCATCTGAACTGCACACTGCACGGCCCACGTATTAACTGTTGTTGTCTCTTCGGAGAATGAATGTCAATTAAGACAAAATGGCCGTGTCGACGGTTTTGCTTTGTTTTATGGATTTTTTTATTAAATCCGATTTAATCGGTGTATTCGGTGACGCGTTGAATTTCGATCGGCAATGTCAAGGTGGAATGATTGCTGAGAGGGCCAAGGTTGGCCGCCTGAAGACGTCTAGACACAGCTATCCCCGGTCTCATCGAACAAGACCAGTGACATTCTGGAGTTGTTAATGGACAGCCCGTTACTTTCGAACTTATTTCACTGCACTGATTGACACTGTGTCATATATGGGAAGCCAGCGGCCACCAACGTGGCTGTAAGGTTGAGGCAGTGCAACCGCTGGAATAATACCTGCAACTAGAGGCGTATTCCATAGAGTTACTCCAGATAACTAGGTTGCCGAAATAGAGACCAATTGTTAAATCACCTCCGAGGAATTCGGATCACACTGATCATCCCAGTCCTGCTATACGGCGCAGAGGCATGGACAATCTCGAAAGCGGGTGAAGAAGTCCTTGGTCTCTTTGAGAGAAAAGTTCTACGTGCGATCTTTGGTGCTGTTTGTATTGACGGGTTCTGGAGGACATGTACAGCGACATGAGCCTAGTTAGGCGTCCACGGATCCAACGCTTGCTTGGATGCGGTTTTGTTGTTCGAGGCAGACTTAAGCAAGAAGGCTTAATCCGCATCAAGGCAACATTTGGCAAGCATCAGCAACATCAGCGCCCACGCCCCAACGGAGGACAAGGACAATGATAGCAAGGACGACTTTTATGATCTCATAGAATGAACACACGATCAATGCCTCAGCTACGACACGAAGATCGTTCTAGGAGATTTCAATGCAAAACTGGGCGAGGAAGAGATCTTTCGGAAACACAGCTCACGCGATAACACGTCCGAAAATGGACTTACTCTATTGGACTGATATCGGTTCCCTCATCTCAACATTCACAAAGGGACCTGGCGATCCTCTGATCAATCAACCGTCAACCAGATTGATCACATTGCGATCGACGTCAGACACTCCTCCAGTGTCCTCGATGTCCGAATTTTTGGACTTGTCAGAGGTATCAAATACTTAGGGATTACCATCGACTTTCTTTGGCGTGAGCACATCAACGTGGTGCGCCTGCAACTTAAGAGCACCATCTTCGCAATGACATGTCTTAAGCGTTACACGAACGTAGAAGTGCTTAAACAGGCACAGGCACGTGCATGAGGCACGGCATTCTGCCCTGGGGGAACGCAGCAAAATCTCACCTGGACAAGCACACAACATCGTCTTATAAAAATTGTTAGACACACAAGTTCTAGATGTCAAAGTTATTTTCCAGATGACAACACTGCTGCAGTACATGAGAGACCCCACGGTTCTAGAAACAACACAAGAAGACGTGCCCAAGGGATGTTTGATGTTCCGAGAGCATAGAACTTATATGGGGACCGAGAACTACGTTGCACCGTCCCCAAATTTACGAATGTGTCTTAAAGTAATTCCGAATTTCAAACCTAGGCTTGGCTCGTCTCTATGCAAGCTGTCATATGCATAGAGCCATAAACTCGACGAAAGAGTGGTGGGCGTCGATTTGCACCGAGGAAGGCATAGGCTCCTTAAATCACAGGGCATGCTCTTGTGACTTCCGCGTCCCAGAATTTTGTTGTGTAATCCGAGAAGAAATTATAAGTGCAGACAGACACAGAGACTACAGAAAAAAGGCTAAGGCGGACCAAAACATGTCAAAAACTCTACAGGATGCAGAAACAAGCTTAATCCCTTCAGGGTACCATGCCACGTCGAACGGACAAGTCAACAAGAGCGGGAACGATCGCGGCCTTGACATCAAATAATGGGCCACCCTCTCTCTCGCGTGTAATCGATTTGAGATTTTTTGTTCGATTCCGAAAGAATGCAACCAACATTTGGTCGTCTTGGCGATATGCCCTCTTGCCACTTTAAGCAACATAATCGTGTTTACTTCTCAGTCTTTGGTCACGTCCGCACTGTTCGTTGGAACCGCACAATCTGCCCGACATGACACAGACAATACCAGCAAGAGACGCAAAGCCATACCCCGTTTCGTATTTAAATTCAAAATCAGTCGCACCTATTAGTTTGTCAAACTCCGGGGGATACATTTCACGAGCAAGTCAATTTGGCAGCTACACACCTGTCATGTTGTCGTGGACAGCCAGCTCGCCGAACGGACAAAACTCATTTGTGGCTTGCATTGTATCTGCACACGCTTGTCGTCTGCCCCTTTTGTCGGGCTAATTGGAAACCGTTTTTTTTTTTTCGATTTTTCCAACATCGCGTGGCGATGCATGACAAGTGGAGAAACACAATGACGGTCAAGTGAATTTGAATGAATGACGTTTGCGGTGCAATTTGCTGTACGCACGTTGTGTGCACAGCGCGGGGCGATGATTCTAACAACCATTGCACAACGTCAATGGGGCGGCATGGCCCCATTCGCGAAGACAATTAGCCGTGCAAGCGATGCGAAGGAAACCAGATATGTGTTCAGACATAATCACATCGCTGTGAACTCAGAATGCTCTTGGCCAGGCGATAAACCGATTAACCTTCTGTTCATACGGCTTAGCTTCGTGGTTGCTATTGATTGTGTTATGCGCCAAATATAATGAAGGGTTCTGTCCTTCAGAGGGGCTTAGGGAAGGTGTCGCAGAGAAGTGAGTGGAACAGAAATAACCGCCCGTAGACTGCGCTCTGAATCAGTTAGCTCTTCAAGTCAAAAATACAAGGGGAACAAGCAAGCAAGCGAAGTGTGGCCAACAGAGACGGACATCGCAACGACGTCGATGAAAGTGGTCCAAGACAGATTTAGTTTTAAATTTTAATCTAATTCGGACTTCATTCCGAAAAAAAACGACAGCAAGCAAGTAGCGCCGACCTCTCATGGAAAGAGTCGGCAGCCCAGAAACGGCGTATGAGACACAAGAGACAGAGGGTAACGATCTTAAAATGCAGAAATGTCCATCTGGAGGTCGGACCAACAGGCGTTTAGAAGGATTTAGTTCCAGCCAATCAGCCTGAGCTCGGAAGAAAGGAATGCGACAAGACCGGGGCTTTACGAAGAAAAACGTTCAAACGACTGAGGTGCCAAGTGGAGGCTCTTACGACTTCAGCCAAGATGGCGCTTCTTCAACGAAGTCCCCAAGAACTTCCTCACCCATGGCATCCCAGTCTCAGGTGTCAGCGCAAGTTCAGAGGAGAGATTGGAGAATCTTAAGTCTAGCCAGATTGACATATCCTGTGAAGCATCTAAAAAACTGTCAATCCGTCCGCATGCTACTTATAACAGGGGCAGATCTGTCAAAACCATACTGCATGTGCTGACCGGCCTAACAGACATCGAGTGAGCCTTCAACAATACCGAGCCCAAAGCAATAACCACAGCCCTCAACAGTCTCGAGATTGAAGAGTCCAAGTGGCTATAAGCTCGAAGCCAGGTAAAACCACGATCCGCAGAACTGTCAGCAAAGGCACGCCGCAAGGCGGAGTACTCTCTCCCTCTTGTGGAACATAGTGGTTAACGAACTAGTAAGATCATCGGTCATTTGATAAATTCACATCCACGATTAGGAACCATCAAGTGGACCACTTAATGCGGCTTAGGCGTTAGTCCACAAAAAAAACCCACTAGGAAGTACAAAACTCCTGAATTTGAGCCACCCTCACAATGTGGGACACCTCTTAAGCTGAACAGAAGCGCAAAATTCTTAAGCCCTGTACTAGAAACGAAACAGAACTGGAAGCTTAATATTCAGGAACGTGTCAGGAAGGCCTCTACGGCTCTGAATTAGGTGTAAATGGAGATTGCAACGTCGCGTGGTCCACTGACCATTCGTCAGACCCACACTGCTGTACGGTGTCGCTATGTGGTGGACCGCACTAGTTGAGAAAATCAACCTCGAACCACTCGAAATGATGCAAAGAATGACCTGCGTACGAATCACTCTTTGAATATACCCCTCAACCTGCCGCCGATAGACTTAGTCGGTAGACAGCAACCAGCTAACATGACGATCAGGTAGACATCGCTGCCCCTCTGGAAAGAACTAAGATCTGGACACTCTACGCGTCCTTAGAAGGTACAACTCTGTACCCATAGACACCGACCTCATGATAGCTGAACTCCTCTTTGAGAAGAAGATGGAGAAGTGATGAACGCAGATGTGGGTGTTGGCGTCCATTCCAAGGATCTGTACATCAAGCTAACGTTCCGATTACTAAAATATTGTGGCTAACTCCAAGCTGAAGCGATAAAGGAAGCTCTATCCTGGTTTAAAAGCGATGTGATATTATTTGCGTTTTTCAGTGGTGAGTGCATATGTCCATTTGTGGGACAAGTTCGAGACGACATCCTTCCTTAGTAACACTCGAGGGGTAGACGCATCGGTACCTTAGGTAAGGTTAGGTTATTGGGCTGCCAGCGAAATTGCAAATCCAACACTACTGGACCAGTTTTGAAAACCAGATGAAATCGTATTTACTTTTGCTTTCACTGGGATTCGAACCTGGCATCCCCATTACCAAGGGCATGTACTCAACCAACTACGCCATGCAGCCGAACTCAAGGGTGATTTTTAAGCTATTACCTTTTTATTAACACTGGTTTAAACAACTGACTCACGTTTCGTGTTTTGTTTCACCGTCAAAAATCTTCAGTTTGGCACCATGAATCGTCTTACTAACGAACAACGCTTGCAAATTATTGAATTTTATTATCAAAATGCGTGCTCATCGCGCGCTTCTTCCAGTAAATTGTGTTCAGCGAGGAAGCTCAATTTTGGCTCAATGGGTACGTAAATAAGCAGAATTGTCGATTTTGGAGTGAGCATCAACCACAAGCATTGCAAGAGCTACCAATGTATCCAGAAAAAGTCACAGTTTGGTGCGGTTTATGGGCTGGTGGCGTCATTGGACCGTACTTCTTCAAAGATGATGCCAATCGTAACGTAACTGTGAATGGTGAGCGCTACCTTGAGATGATACCCAACTTTTTTTTTGCCCAAAATGCCAGAGCTTGACTTGCTTGACATGTGGTTTCAACAAGACGGTGCCACATGCCACACAGCACGCGCAACAATGGACTTATTGAGAGGCGAGTTCGGTGAACATTTTATTTCACGTTCGGGACCGGTCACTTGGCCGCCTAGATCGTGCGATTTAACGCCTTTAGAGTATTTTTTGTGGGGCTATGTTAAATTTCATGTCTATACAGACAAGCCCGACAACATTGAAGCATTTATTGGTGAGATACCGGCCGAAAGGTTGGAAAGAGTATGCAAAAATTGGACTAGGCGGATGGAACATTTGAGGAGCAGTCAAGGTCAACATTTGCATGAAATAATCTTCAAACATTAATTTATATCTATATCTTTGCTTGCTGCAAATTTTGGCAACTAGTTTGCTATATATACAAGACACTGGTCATCCCAGTCCTGCTGTACGGCGCGGAGGCATGGACAATCTCGAAAGTGGATGAAGAAGTCCTTGGTCTCTTCGAGAGAAAAGTTCTACGAGCGCTCTTTGGTCCTGTTTGTGTTGACGGGTCCTGGAGGAGAAGATTCAATCACGAACTGTACGGGCTGTACAGCGACATGAGCCTAGTTAGGCGTCTGCGGATCCAACGCCTACGGTGGCTAGGTCATGTAGAGCGTATGGACACCACAGCTCCGGCCCGAAGAATCTTCGAATCCGAACCTGTCGGGCAACGCAACAGAGGACGCCCGCGTTTAAGGTGGCGCACCCAAGTGGAGAAGGACCTCAACCAACTTGGTGTGCGAAACTGGAGACAGCTAGCCAGGGATCGCGCTAGTTGGAGAGGCATGTTGGTTGAGGCCCAGGTCCACCCCGGACTGTAGCGCAACACAAAGAAGAAGAAGAAGTTTGCTGAGTAGGTTTTAGTTTCAATGTCTGGACACTGTACTTAACAATTTAGACATTATATTTTTCAATTCTTTAACTTTTTTCGAATTTGCTAATGAATGCTATAAAAGTGAGTGCATTTCTGACGTATAACATACAAATAAGGGATACAATAATAATAATAATATGGATGGCGCTACAGCCCGTAGGGAGCCAGAGCCTAGCTCCTCAGCAACCACTCCTGTTGTGCGTGCTATTGTTCTCACACGACTGGAAGGGAACTACAGTTTTATTCCGACTCCGAACGGCCAAGTTTGAGAAGCTTTTTCTAAACAGAAAAGTACTCTTTGAGCATTGTCAGTGACTCGAAAAAGGTGGGGTCGTGAAAATTATTTCTGTCGCTCAGAGTTGGAATCGAACCTACGATGTCGAGATTGGAGTCGAAGCGCATACCCATAGCGCCACGGGCCACCACAATAAGGGATACAATGGGTACTCGAAAATGTCTTTTCGTAATTCTATTCAACTAATGAACTTTATTGAACCAAATATGTGCCACTTTGGTCGACCCCCTTGTGCAATTTTTCCGCTAGAGACATTTATTCCAAACTTGTGTGGTGGTTCGGCGAAAAACTGCGACAAGTCATTTTCACAGGCTTCTCTTGAAGCCAACTTTACTTCATTAAGGAAGTCAATGCAGACAGAAGCAAATTGTAGTCCGATGGTGCAAGGTCGGGGCTATATAGGGAATGTACCAAAACTTCCCAGCCAAGCTGTCCCAGTTCTTGCCGTGTCATCAAAGATGTGTGTGGTCTATCTTTCTTCTGATGGAGGACAAAGCTCTTTCTGTTGATCAGTGCTGGCCGTCTTTTTTTTTTTTTTGTTCGATTGCTTGCTTCAATGTCATCAGTTGTGTAGAATCAATCGTTCGACCAGGCCGGAGCGGAGTGAATGATTCCTTTCCAATTCTGCCAAACACTCAGCATAACCCTTCGAGGCGTCAATCCTGGCTTTGGTTGCCGTTTGTTGCGCTTCACCACTCTTGCACCGTGATCTCCGCACGTTATTGTCGTATTTGATCCATTTTTCGTCTCCTGCTACCTTTCGCTTCAGAAATGGATCGATTTCGTTTCGTTTTAGCAAAGAATCGCAGATGTTAATTCGGTCCTTTAAATTATCCACATATAATTCATGTGGTACCCAAACATCGATCTTCTTTCTGTAGCCAGCCTTTTGTAAATGGTTCAACACCGTTTGACGATGAGTGTTTAGTTCCTTGACGATTTCGTGACTGCTTATGTGACGGTCTTGGTCCATAATTTCATCGATAGATCGACCAGAGCGAACGGAAACAATCGAACCATTGTTGCGCTACACGAACTGCTACAGCTCGTCTCCGTAAACTTCACAATTATCATTGATGGCTTGCGTGGCATTCTTCCCTTTTTCATACAAAAACATACAATTGTCTACTCGACTCACAATCTATGATGGAGAGGAGTACGAAACGTAGAACTGGGTGAAAGAGGAGAGCTGTGGTGCGAGTGAGAAATGATCACCTTGTCTGCTAATCATTTCTGATACATCCGTAAATGCAGTACAGTCATTGTGAATGACCAGTTGAACGCGTCCACTTGGAGTGACAGCTGACATGACATGTGTTATCCACGCAACATTGCTGCGCGCACTGGTTCAGCATCATTGAGCTAAAAGTGAATATTGTCTTGGTCGGTAGTTCTAAGATTACAGGGGTGTGCTGTGAAGAAATCAGGCGTATTTTGTGATTCGAAATTGGAGGCCATTTGGTCATGTGTGCGTGTGAGCGTCATCAAGCCGATCGCAGATCTGTCAAAAATTCTTGTTAAATCATTTTTTGAATCAATCCATCGACGGCCTTCAAAGACTTAATGTGACAGCGTTTCCAATCCGATGAACCACAGAAAAAGGGAGCAAAAAGTGTGCATTTCATTGTGCTACCATTCACCAATCAGTCCCATCAACCTGTTGGCAGAACAAACCATTCTCAGTTCTCCCCTTCTGCATCGCTCATACCAGCTTCTGTAGAACACAGCGAAATGCGCTAGTAACGTGTACTCTCACACGGCCGGTCGACCACTTTCCAGCACTCAAGTGAAAGTGCCTTATCGCTCGTCAATCGAACGTTCACCCCTCGTTGCACATTTCAGTCCGTGTCGAGTATGCATTCGATGATAGGCAAATATTAAAAGCACGAGTCATCTTCGAGTGCGTTGTTAATGAGAATTAGGGTCATTCCTGGTCATTGCAAGAGCCGTTGCTCTCTGCGGTCTGGCACTGATTGATCGGTGGGCACGTTTAACCGAAAAACAATCCGCAGCTCGTTTATCATAATTTACACTGCGTTAAGTGTTATCTGACGAATTCTGACACTAGACTGGTCATTCGATTCCATTGACTTCGGTAATTTGTTCGCGAGTAAGTGCATTGAAATTTAGTCGAAAGGCAGATTCCATTTCATCGATTTGGTGTCGTTTTTGTGATCTGGGATGTGTCTGAATTGAAGCAAGTTATCAATCGAGACCAGGGCTTGGAAATAAATAACAAAATAACGATCAAATCCAACGTCCCCTTCAGATCTTAGACCTATCAGCATCTTTCCATGTTTATCAAAAGTCTTAGAGAAAATCATGGCGAAACAGCTTCTAAAACACATGTGTCTTAACAACCTGCTTTACGAAGCTCAGTCTGGTTTCAGAGCTAATCATAGTACTTCCACTGCTATGGTAAACATCCTGGAAGACATCAGGCACAATTTTGATAAGAGACAGGTCACACTTCTATGTCTACTTGACTTCTCGAAGGCTTTTGACAAAGTGAATCACAAGATACTTTGCTGGAAGCTAAGAAATCTCTTCTTTTTTAGTGACACTGCCGTGAGTCTAGTCTACAGCTTTCTTTCTGACAGATTTCAAAGCGTTGTTGTTAACTCTGACAATTTTTCTTCACTCTTACCAGTTAACCAAGGCGTACCACAAGGTTCAATTCTGGGCCCTATCCTGTTTTCCATGTTCATTAATGATCTTCCTTCTGTGTGTAAGCATTCCACTGTCCATCTTTATGCTGATGATGTTCAACTGTACTCAGCCAAAATGCCTAGCAATATAGGAGATTTGATAAATCTTATGAATCATGAGCTCGCCAATATCTATAGTTGGGCTACAACCAATGGATTAAGTTTAAATCCAAAGAAGTCACAGGTAATTCCTATTTTAAACTCCTCAATGTCTTTCCAATCCCTGCCACATATCGTACTTTCTGGAGAAAAACTTGAAATAGTTAATAGGGTGACTAGTCTAGGTTATATTATTAACAGCAAATTGTCAGGATATGACCACACTAATAATGTTATCAGACGTATCTATGGATGCCTGCGGAAGTTGTGGTTAACCTCAAGTTACACTCCTATGGATACTAGAAGGAAGCTTGTTACCACCCTCATCCTACCATTGATAACTTATGCTGAAGTTGTCTATAGTAGGGTTGACTCTTTATCCCAACGAAAGCTACAGGTAGCATTTAATGATGCTATCAGGTATGTTTACGGCTTACGCAAATTTGATCATGTATCTCAATATACAAAATGCTTACTCGGAACTTCTCTAGTCTACTACATGGATGCTAGAAACCTAATATTCTTGCATAATATCATAGTAAAAAAGACTCCCGGGTATCTGTTCAAGAAAATTAATTTTGCTCGATCTGTCAGAACACATGCTCTAATACCATCTCGTCATCGCTTTACAAATTCATCACGCCTTTTTTACATACATGCCATCAAACTTTGGAATTCTCTACCGTTAACGATACGAAATATCAGTAACGCCAGACGCTTTAAACTTACTGTTCTTTCCTACTTTCCTAAATCCCCATCCCCTTCTCTCGTTTTCCTTTCTTTCCATCTCATTAGACTACTTAACTTTTTAATTATATAAATACCTACTGAATTGTTATAACTTAGTACTATAAAAGACGTATGTCTTATTGTACCATGTAAACTTTAATTATAATAATAATAAATTGAATTGAATTGAAAAAAAAAAAAAAAAAAATTGAATCGCTTAGAGCCAAAGTGGTAACAAGGATGGTAAGAAGGTGCCAACACAATGACTCTTGATGTCATTGGTTCAAATTCACACTAAACTCTGTCTGTCATAAATTTGTACATCTGTGTACAAAAGCGTTACCAGCTTGTCGCATGAGGAAGACTGATGGATCAATTGTCTTGGAAAAGGATGAGTTGCGACGGCAATGGACAACATGAAGGCTTGTAGCTATAGCTGCTTCAATGCAGTCATGGGGACCAAGTTGTGCAGTGTCCCGTTTGGTCTTCCTCTCCTTCTCGGACTAGAAAGACACTCTTAGCTGAAAACATAGTGGAATGACGTAGAATTTTTCCTTCGGAGGCACCAAAAATCACGTAAGTTGTGCTTATCGTTCAGTCTTTGGTCGCATATAGCAGGTCTAGTAAAATAAGAGGTTTTTATGTCCTGTCGGGAACTTTGAATATATTCGTTTCGATAAGTAGAAGTGACATCGGTTACGAAGAGCGTGTAAAATTGTTTGAATATGTTGTTAGTAAAGGCATCAAAAATGATCCCATTGTAATCGGGTTTTCGAAAAGGACATAGCGTTGTTAAATGTGACGGATGACATTCGAAGAGCTATTGACGAAGACAAAGCAACCACTCGAAAGCTTTCGACAGTGTTGACCCAACCCCAACTCTACTCCTTCATAAACTGTCCACCCAATTCAATTGTTTTGTAATCCCTTAATTCTCTCGTATCTTACTAACTGAGTCCAAGCCGTTTGCCATAACTCAATACATTAATCTTTTTTGCTATGTGCGTTGTGGTGTCCCTCAAGGTTCCATTGTCGGTCCGTTACTATTGTATTATGTATATTGACCATCCAACTGTGTTCCCGTATTGTAATTTGCATATCCATGCAGACGATGTTGTAATCTACCTAAGCTTCCCACTGTTTGAAGACTCAGTTGCATGTGCGCTGCCGACTATCTACTGCTCTCTACTTGGAAGTATAGAAGAAGCAATTATTTGTTTTCAATGAAACAAGACTTTATGTGCACTTACTGGCATATAATTTTCTTCTTCTTGTGGCGCTACAGTCCGGGCTGAACCTGGGCCTCGGTCAACAATTCTCTCCAGCTGGCACGATCTTTAGCCAGCTGCCTCCAACTTCGCACTCCAAGTTGGTTGAGGTCCTTCTTCACTTGAGTACGCCATCGGGTTCGTGGTCGTCCCCTATTGCGTTGTCCCACTGGTTCGGAGTCGAAGACTCTTCGGGCCGGAGCTGTGGTGACCATGCGCTCAACATGGCCTAGCCAGCTTAGGCCTTAAATCCGTAGACGCCTGACTAGACTCATGTCGCTGTACAGCCCGTACAGTTCGTGGTTGAATCTCCTTCTCCAAGAACCTTCAACGCAAACAGGACCAAAGATTGAACGCAGAACTTTTCTCTCGAAGAGACCGAGTGCGTCTTCATCCGCTCTTGAGATAGTCCAAGCTTCCGCGCCATACAGCAGGACAGGGATGATCAAGGTCTTATATAAGGTGAGCTTGGTCTTTCGGGATAGGGCTCCACTACTTAACTGCCTCTTGAGCCCAAAGAAATAGCGGTTGGCATGAGTTATTCTGCGTTAAATCTCGGTACTGATGTTGTTCGTACTATTAACTTGGGAGCCAAGGTAGATGAAGTCCTTTACTACCTCGAAGTTGTAGCTGCCTATGGTGACGTTCTGACCGAGTTGTCGATGTTGTGTGTTAATTCTTGATGACTTTGTTTTGCCCATTCACCGCTAAACCCATTTTTGCCACTTCCGTTTCAATACAAGCAAACTGGCATATAATACCAGGCATAATTTTTAAGGTACAGTGCCCTTGTTTCCCTTGCATAGCTTTCAAAAGCCGTTGTATCAATTGGGAACCCAGACCCAAGCACTTCTAAGATGACATGAAACTTTTTGATCAATTCCCTATCGATTCCTGTAATTTGTGCAGTTTTTTCTTCATCTCTAACGAGACTTCTAGCCGTGTTTTGCATCATTAGTATTGCCAGACTGTTCAGTTGCACTTTTAAATCTTTTTTTTTATTAATTTGTTTCTGACTTTGACTTTTTCTTTACTTTCTTGGTCTCTAACCTGACACACTTTTACATCTAGTCTATACATGCATTTCTTTCACAGCGACAGCAGTATTTCTTTTCCCGTCTTATCTACGTTTTATTTTATGAGCCATTGCAGTTTCTTCAGCGCTATAAGAATCTGAAATGGTTTGTACTTTTCTTCTTCTAACAAACACAGCTTTACAACCTCCAATTTGAACAACAGTGAACCATTCTACTTTTCGTCTAATGAACACAAAAAATACATATAAGAGCATAAGTGCCAATTCCACAGTGCCCGGTTATGACTCCTATGAGGGTCCTTAATGAGGGCTTGCTGAGTCCAAGTAGACTGAGTGACCGTTTTAGGTTGAGTGATGACCAGATTTCTTTTGTTTTAAGGCAGGTGGTGCCTTGTAGTTAGTTAGTTTAGTTGTGTAGATCTTAAGAAGAGGGTAAGCTGTAGCGATCGGCATGGAAGGCGGTACCCCTGCTATCGATAGGGATGAGGTTGTACCACGCCTGGCGAGTTCTTTCATATATATGTTATATTCAAAACAATATCGCGCAAATTCATAGTCATTTAAAATCGACTTTAAAAGAATTTATTCACTTACATAACTTGATGTAGGCTTTTTGTTATTTATAGTCATCTTGTAGTAGGCTATAAATTTTAAATTTAAAACAAATCGAACGTGGTTTTAAGAAAATAAAGTTGGCTCTAAATCGATTGTCAGATTAATTTCACGGCCAAAAATATACAAACAGCGATCAAAACCATTTGAAGAGCTAGATGAGGAAGAATTTCATTCGCGGTACAGGTTCGATAAAATTATGGTTCAATTTTTGATTGAAGTGCCGGATGTGCAAGAAACGCGAACGAATCGTGGACTGCCGATTCCAACAGATCTACAGCTGCTGGTAGCATTGCATACCAGTGTGATGTTGGTAAAAATTACTAGTGAGCTGGTAGCTTTTTACTGGCATGTACCACTGCACGTTTATACTGTCAGGAGACTTGCATGGAATTTCCCAACCAACAGTGGACAGAATTATAAAAAATCCAAAACGGATCGCATTATTGCTTCCTCTTTTCATTAAATTTCCATTAACAGCGGCAGAGTTTAATGAAACAAAACAGACATTTTATAGGATTGCTCGCTTTCCAAAGGTTATCGGAGTGATAGATTGCAGGCATGTGCAAATTAAACGCCCAAATAAGGTTGTGGGACCTGTAATGGCTAGCCAGTACATTAATCGGAAGGATTATAAATGCACGATTATTGATATCGTTGCAAGGTCCCGTGGTTCCAAGTATGACTCCAGCATATGGAATAGTTGCATCTTAAAATATAAACTGGCATCAACTGTAAATAGTCATCGACGTATTTTGCTTGGTGATACAGGCTACCCTTGTTCAAATATTTTGCTAACGCCAATCAGACATCCTTCCAATCGGAAAGAAGAACTGTACAACAATAGCCATACAGCAACAAGAAGTAAAACTGAACGCCTAAACGCACAATTAAGGTCGAAATTTCGGTCGATTTTAGAGAGACTACGCGTAGATTTAAACACTGCAGAGACCGTGATTGTTGCGGTTGCAGTTCTGCACAACATTGAAAAGGAGCGTAATATTCCCTTCGTCGAAAATGAAGATGTACCAACTCCCAGCCAGCAACAACCACACTCTGAAAATATCAACGAACTTGTTGAAATAAATGGAAGAGCGTGCAGAAATGATTTCATACATTTTTTCAAAATCACTTGAGAGTAGTCGATTTTTCGTGAAATATTTTGACATTTGGGTTTGTTCGATGAAATCACTTCACAATAACGCTTTTAAGAAGACACGTGGTGGCCCGTGGCGTGCGTCGGCCTCAACCTCGACGTCGTAGGTTCGATTCCAGCTCTGAGCGACAAAAATAATTATCACGGCCCCACCTCTTTCGAGTCACTGACAATTCTCAAAGAGTATTTCCTGTCTAGAAAAAGCTTCTCAAACTTGGCCGTTCGGATTCGGCGTAAAACTGTTGGTCCCTTCTACTCGTGAGAGAACAATAGCACGCACAACACGAGTGGTTGCTGAGAAGCTAGGCCCTGGTCCTCTATGGACTGTAGCGCCTTCCATATTATTATTATTATTATTATTATTATTATATTTTAAGAAGACAGTAGATATACACAGGCATAAATATGTCTACGAATAACGAAAAGTTAAAGTCGGCTTTTTTTATTTAGAGTCGGCGATATAGCTAAAGTCGACTTAAGGCATTAATAATGGGCTGACTATGAATTTGCGCCTATATTTTAATATTCAGTAAGAATCTTCTTACTCCAAAAGAAAAATTCAAGAATCGGTATACGAACCACTGAGAAAAGGAAATAAACACGTGTTCCTTAAATTGACTTTCTTAGCAAAGAATTACATACAATTTGGACTTTGCGACCACTTTTTTATTAATAATTGGCACAGTCATTACGTGAGAGGCTTAAGCTGTGAAAAAAAGTGGGGTTTGTTTGCTCAAAGCATGTCCTTTTTTGAATTAAATGCCGCTAAATCAGCGATTCGCCACACTGTGCGACGACGAGTTGAGGTGGACGGCTCTTCAGCCAAACTATCGCGAACAGCAGCAATATTTTCTGCGAGCATTCACTGGTGTTTTCACATCACCTACAGGCACGGTTTGCTCCAATTTTTCCACAATTTTTCCGATTGTACGCACATTCCGACGATTAAATTGACCGAAAAAATCACAAAGTGCACGATATGCATTTTGATTTGTACCCACATTTTGAGAATAAGCCTGAATAACTTTAACGCGTTGCTCGATTATGTATCTTTCCATGGTTTAAATGGAGTTAGTCTGAAATTGAGAAATGTCAAATGAAATGCAGAAAAAAAACTTGACGTTTAGGTGTGGTTCACATTCAACATAATATAATAATAATATGGGTGGCGCTACAGCCCGTAGAGGGCCAGGGCCTAGCTTCTCAGCAACCACTCGTGTTGTGCGTGCTATTGTTCTCTCACGAGTGGAAGGGATCTACAGTTTTATGCCGACTCCGAACGGCCAAGTTTGAGAAGCTTTTTCTAGACAGGAAGTACTCTTTGAGCATTGTCAGTGACTCGAAAGAGGTGGAGTCGTGAAAATTGTTTTCGTCGCACAGAGCAGGAATCGAACCTTCGACGTCGATGTCGGGGTCGAAGCACATACCCACAACGCCACGGGTCACCAACTCACATTCTGCACCAGCCCTTAAAATATAAGCACCCTTTACAATCGCTGGACAATGTCATGTTTTACTCAAAGACATCCCGTAATTGCAGGCTGTTTCTTAACGAGATGTTCCTGTCTGGAAAAAGCTTCTCAAACTTGGGCGAGATGTTCCCGTCTGGAAAAAGCTTCTCAAACTTGGGCGAACAGAGGAGTCGACCAACTTTGCTCTTGTTCCAATCGCACGCACAAGACGAGTGGTTGCTGAGGAGCTAGGCCCTGGCCCTCTACCGGGTTGTAGCGCCAGCCATATGCCATTTGTGAAGCACATGAATTAGCTCGCAAAATCAATCAACGACCACGGGGTCGTGAAATTTGTTGATTTTGCGAGCTAATCTTTCAACTGCCACAGAGGCCCTGTTAGGGGCTACCAGCGACTTGTGCACACCTTTTTGCATGTCCTGGTGTGTGTATTAACAGATCCTGCGAGTTTGGAGGACATCCGGCAACATTTAGTTTTTGAACGCAAAATCTAAGGCATTTCTGATGGATTTCACTGGATTCATAGCAATTAGCTCTATTAGCTAGACTTTTTCTGCCTTCTGCTGTTTTTGGGTAAAAGGCTGCATGCCATTCCATTATAAGCCTTACAGCATCTTCCGCTTCCCCCAATGTGTGCCATTTCCGTCGTCCCTTGATAGGAAATTTGAAATCAACGGCTACAGCCGCAAAACTTGAATCAGTTCCGCCGACTTATGTTGGACTTCTAGAAGTTCTGAGTCCCTATAAGAACCATCCGACTAGTCATTCGACAGGACTTGAAGTCTTCCCGACTGCTCCATGGACACCTTGTCCATCGTCATGAAGCAGACTACTCATCAGAAATAGTTGCCTAAGTCAGCGGCACGAGCTTAAACACAAGATGTGTTAATTGACCATTCCTATGCACACACGGCGAATGGAATGTGGGCTTAATGCCAGACAAGGCCTTTTGCCAAGCTTTGTCTGACGCGCTGATGGGAAACCTGTTTGCTTCGTTCGACATTCGCTGAGTGGCAGTGGGTTCTTGGTGGCACTTGGCCGCATGGTCAGAGATCTCAGAGCATTTGTTCAATAAACGACAAGCTCATGTTGTATTTAATGTTTTAATAGATTGATGAGTGTTCTCAGTCTGCTACCCAACCTCATTGAATAACTCTCAACGTCATCGTCGTGCCATTCGAAAATTTGAATCGCTCGGGTACTCATCATCCTCCTCATCGAGTCCTGATTACTACTCGAGTTTGAGTTCGTTAAAGCCATCCGTACTCAGTTGCCCGCTTCGTTTCTAATGACCACCGGTTATCTCAATCAGCGCAGTCACTTTGATGTCCTCATCGCTGAAACACTCATCGACACGGAAAAATAAAAGCCATCCACTTTCCCCGTCCCTTCGGTGGGACGTGCTTAACACTTTAAAATTACACAACCACTCAACTCTTTTGAAACACCTCAGCCGAGCAGATGGCGGATGGCCAGCGCAGCGGTAACGAAGCAAAAACAAAAAAAAACCACAAACACCCTTTAACGTTTATTAAAAGCCCAATGGCCAGTAATAGAAGCCGCATTTTCAATTATGCAAGCTGCCGCTCCCCGTCATCATGTGGCCGCCCCGGTGTACATCAATAAAACTCAGCCAACTACAACAAGTAGAAGTTTACAGACGAACAAAGCAAAGCCAACAAAGGGTGCTTAATCAAATTTGCCGTCAGTCGGGTCCCGGCGCGCTGCTGTCCTCGTCATCGCACTCCCAGGTGCCATTGATTGCAGTCCACCCACGGGGGTGGTTCGGATTTTGGCACACTTCCTCGACTTATTCAACGGGCCGACTCCCGTTGTTTTTTTTTTTTTTTTTGCCGTGCCTCTCGTCTGATAGTTTGGATTTGCATTGCTTTGTTTTCAGTGTTCGTCTATTTTTTATGGATTTCCCCACCCTCGGGGGTGTCTGCATCCCCGTGGTGTGCAGTGGAAACAGAAAAGCTGGCATAACACATCGCAGGGAATCGGAAACAAAGTATGGTTTTAATGAACGGGAACGTCAGCCCCTGACGGACTGGCGGGGTGTTTTAATTAAGATCAGTAACTTCCACATGCAGTCGAGTGATGGACAAGGCCGATGAGTTAGTTTCCTTTTCAACAGAAACAGGGTCGCTCTGCTTTGGAATAAGGACAACTGAATCGATAAACCCCGACCGCCGTGCGCCTGGTGGGGGGATGGAGTGCACACTCTTATCTCCCATCATGATAAATTATGTGTCATTGTATAATGAAGCCCCGAGGCGCATTTAGAAATACCACAAGATTGAAATGGCCCGTGTATGCCTGCGACCGTCGCACCGTCGGCCGGTATTCAATTATGTTGCAAGTGGGAGCCAGTGCACTGGCTAGGGCTTGGTCGTGTGAGATGCCAGTGTCATTGCAGTGATTGGCCAAAGTCCAACTTTTCGGGGGGCGGGCATTTATGAAACAATTTGCTGCTCCCCACGGACGGACTTTGCAGTCGAAAGGCAATTCAATTATTCAAGTGCCTGTGGAGGGTTAATGACAGCCTGGCCCCGTCTGTGTTCGAAACGTGTGCGTGAATTATCGCCTGAAGCGGAGTCAGAATATGAGTGTTAAGGAAATTGAACCGGAAGAGGGTTAAGTGTCTGACCGACGTGGGGAAGGGCAAGTTAGTTTTGGAGAGTTCTCAGCCAAATCAGGCAGGTGTTTTGATCGATTTGCCGAAAGTCGTAAAATTAACCACAAAATGAATAGAAGCCGTGTGTTTTGTGGTCCTCGAGTGGGATTGAGGGCCAAGGTGGTTTTGCTTTACGAGGTGATGCATGGCAAGCTGTCAGCTTGGCGGTGGATCTAGTCCTCTTCTTCTACTTGTGGCGATACAGTCCGGGGTGAACCTGGGCCTCAGTCCACAATCCTCTCCAGCTGACCCGATCCTTAGCCAGCTGCATCCCATTTCTCACTCCAAGTTGGTTGGTCCTTCTCCACTTGAGTGCGCCATCGGGTTCGTGGTCGTCCTCTATTGCGTTGTTCCACTGGTTCCGAGTAGAAGACTCTTCGGGCTGGACCAGTGTTACTTATGCGCTCTACATGGGCTAGCCCAATTGGGCGTTGAGTCCGTAGACGCCTGGTCAGAGTCACATCGCTGTACAACCCGTACAGTTAGTGGCTGAATCTTCTTCTCCAGAAGCGAACAACGCAAACAGTACCAAAGACTGAATGCAGAACTTTTCTCTCGAAAAGGCCAAGCGCGTCTTCATCTGCTCTCGAGACAGTCCAGGCTGCCGCGTCATAGAGCTTAACAGGGATGATCAAGGTCTTATATAACGTGAGCTTGGTCTTTCGAGAGATGGCTCTGTTACTCAATTGCCTCTTGAGCCCAAAGAAGCAGCGACTGGCAAGAGTTGATCTCGGTACTGATGTTGTTGTCCCTATTTACTCCAGAGCCTAGGTAGACGAAGTCCCTGACTTTCTTTCTGCTGCCCAATATGACGCTCTGTCCGAGACGTCGATGTTGTGCGTCGAGTTCATCTAGTGACACTGAATTGCTATCTCATGATAAAAAAATTACGCTGCCTGCTGTTTCTTTTCCCGCTCTAGCTTCAGTGTTGTAAAAGACTGCAATATTTTTATATGAAAAATCAATTGATTTCATGTTTGGGTTTTTTCAATTCCTGAGTTCACTTTCAGATGTAGGCTTCAAAATGCATATGACCGTTCTACTTGATTGGATCAATTTTTGCGACGTCTCTTAATTTGAAATCAATTGAATGCAAGTCTATCGACTGACAGTGCATTCACTGAAGTCACCATTCACTTGAAGTCAGCCGCATTCAGTTGAAGTCTTTGGGACTTTCACGGCGGGAGAAGGAGATGGGGATGGAGTCGTACTCTTAAAAAATGAAGCACTTAAATGGATTATATTCATTTGAATTAATTTTCCAAACGGTTAACTTTTAGAAGCAACAATTTTTCAAAATTGGTGTCTGAAATGGCTCCTCGCCGAGGCGTATTCAGTAGACCAGCAACTGAAAACAGCCTTCCCACACCTGCTGAGCCAGGTAGTGGAGTCTTATACATTAAAAATATTTTCTTCAGAGCTGGATATTTGCAGAGGAGTTCTATTGATGTCCACGGCAACTATTCCATATCGTGGAGTGTAGATTAAGTGTAAGCTATGTTCGCGCAGGATGTGCGTTAAATCAGTGGAAGCAACAAAGTTAAGCGTATGCGTTACACATTTAATATGTTTTGGTAACGAAATCTCGAATACATCATTCGTTAACTCAGCTGTTTCCATGACATTGTCTTTTGAACTGTTAGTGCTTTCATTATTGCTGGCAAAATATGTTTCCATCCCAAATTCTTTGAATGCTTTCACGAAGTTTGAACCGTTGGCAGTGACTGTTGCCACAACGTTATTGCAATTCAGTTCAAACCGGGCATCAATTTCCAGAATAAGGTCATGAATCCGATCATGTTACAAGCAAGAGCAATTGATTGCCTGTTGAAGTCTTCGTCTATCCAATGACATGTGTAGCCAACAAAAATCAGGTGTTTCGTTGACCACACATCGTCGGTTGTGCAAACATACTTCTGTCTTGCTATTGAAGACTTCAACTTTTCAATCATGGTCGTCTATGAACTTTTCGGTTGTTCGGTGACTCACCACTTTAAGATTGCTATTAGCGAATCGCAAAAGCTGTCTAAACTATTCGTCTTAATAATAATAATATGGGTGGCGCTACAGTCCGTAGGGAGCCAGGACCTAGCTTCTTAGCAACTACTCGTGTTATGCCTGCTATTGTTCTCTCACGAGTGGAAGGGACCTACAGTTTAATGCCGACTCCGAACGGCCATGTTTGAGAAGCTTTTTCTAGACAGAAAATACTCTTTGAGCATTGTCAGTGACAAGAAAGAGGTGGCGTCGTGAAAATTATTCTCGTCGCACAGAGCAGGAATCGAACCTACGACGTCGAGGTTGGGGTCGACGCACATACCCACAACGCCACGGGCCACAATCTAAATTGGCAGCAAATTACTTGCAATAAAGCTTACAATTAACTCCTGAAATTGTTTTTGCTTCGATCTCATTGCATTGACATTTGTAGCCCTAAGTTTTATATATTCCTCGAGTTCTTTCGAGTGCCTTTTCCTCAAATGACTTATGAAATTTGATGTGCCTTGCATGCAGCCTGGCAATCGTATCTTAGGTTGGGTTAGGTTGTAGTGGCTGACTGCTGCAGAGCAGTCACACTTAGGCCAGAGTAGGCCCATTTAGACACCACGCGGATTGACTTCTCCTAACCGATTTAGTTGGCCAATGCTGGCACTTTTTAGCTCGTTACGGCCGCTGAAGTAGTAGGCTCCTAGGTGCAGGAACCTACGACTGGCAAGAGCACTGCAGGAGCAGAGAAGGTGATGAGTGTTCTCTTCCTCCTCTACATCCATGCAGCTTCTGCAAAAATCATTATATGGAGCTCCCATCCTGCGAGCATGAGTGCCAATTACACAGTGCCCGGTTATGACTCCTATGAGGGTCCTTAATGAGGGCTCACCGAGTCCAAGTAGACTGAGTGACCGTTTTAGGTTGAGTGATGACCAGATTTCTTTTGTTTTAAGGCAGGTGGTGCCTTGTAGTTAGTTAGTTTAGTTGTGTAGATCTTAAGAAGAGGGTAAGCTGTAGCGATCGGCGTGGAAGGTGGTACCCCTTCTATCGACAGGGATGAGGTTGTACCACACCTAGCCAGTTCGTCGGCTTTGCAGTTTCCTGGTATGTCACAGTGTCCCGGCACCCACATGAGGTGAATGTTAAAATGCTCGGCCATCTCGTTAAGAGGCAGCCTGCAATTAAGGGATGTTTTAGAGTAGAACATGACATTGTCCAGGGATTTTATGGCGGCCTGACTATCGGAACAGATGGTGACATCCCTTTTTGATATCACATTGTTTTTAAGCCAGGACAGCGCCTCTTTAATCGCTATGGTTTCTGCCTGAAAAACGCTACAGTGATCAGGGAGCTTCACGGAGACAGCAATGTTGAGGTATTGTGAGTAGACACCCGCAACCACCCCTTCTTTTGTCTTTGATCCATCTGTGAAGATGCGCAGAGGATCTTTCAGTGTTTGCATGTCAGTCATCCAGTCCGATCTGGAAGGAATGCTGATTGAGAATTTCTTTTCAAAGATGGCCTGGGGTAGTAGGCGGTCGGTGTCGCTAGGTAGGAAGTTGAATTCCTTGAGAATGGTTGAGTGGCCAGTGTTGTTTTGAGTCTCATGGCTGTGCTTGCTGCTGCTTGTTTCCCGAATATTTCCAGAGGTGGGAGATGGAGAAGAATATTCAGTGCGTCTGACGGAGTACTTCTCAGTGCCCCGCTGATACACAGGCAGGCCAGTCTTTGTACTCGGTTGAGTGCATTGAAGCTTATAGCCTTGTTTAGTGCTGTCCCCCAAACTGAGACACCATACAAAAGTGTCGGTCTGACAATAGAGGTGTAAATCCAGTAAGCGATGCGAGGTTGTAGGCCCCATTTGCATCCAATGGCCTTTTTGCAGCAAAAAAAGTGCAGAAGAGGCTTTTTTTACCCTTTCCTGGATATTGAGCTTCCAGTTTAGCTTGCTGTCGAGAGTGAGACCCAGAAATTTCGCACTGGTGGTTAGCTGTAATGTGATGCCGCACAGCAGTGGGGGGTCGAATTGGGGGATTTTGTATCTTTTGGTGAAGAGTACGATATCCGTTTTTTGTGGGTTGACGCCAAGTCCGCATGTTTGTGTCCATGCCTCTAGCTTGTCAAAGGCATTCTGCATTATGTCTCTTAGAGTAGAGACGAATTTGCCGGTATCGTATCTTGCAACAGCAACACTGAACAAGAACATCCTTCCTCCTACGCTGGAGGAGTATCGTGGGGCTATTGATGAGTAAAATAATTGTTAGAGACACATAAAGCATATATTTTAATGATGGGCGGCATTACGCTTTATACACAACTTAAGGGCATTATATTAATGCATGCCAAGGTCCCAAGGACTGCATCGACATTTTTTGAAGTCCCGAAGACTTCAACTGGATGCGGGTGACTTCAAGTGAATGGTGACTACAGTGAATGCACTGTCAGTCGATAGACTTGCATTCAATTGATTTCAAACCAAGTGACTGCGCGTAAAGATTAATCCAATCAAGACTTCAAACAGAATGGTTTTTTCGGTGCTGAAGTCCAGAAGTTCCAAATGAAGTCTTGATTGGTTCAGAAAACAGACAATTCTTTCCTTGACTTCGGAGATTGCAGCCTTTTACAACTCTCTCTCTCTAGCTTGCATGTCCTCCCCTTTTCCTTCCACAATTTTGATGTGCTTATGATCAACTTTCAATTTTTCCCAATTTTTTTCAGAGAGATGCGACTTGATTCCAACTCCAATGAAGATTTCAAATCCTTAGGTGCTAAATATAATGTGAGTACCCCGGCCAACCAACCTCACACAGCCAACCAATGTTCGTTTTCTCTTTCAGAAAATTAAAATAGAAACCCTATCCAAGTGGGGTGGACTGGAGAAGACCATAACAAGGCTGCCCCTAACCAATTACTCGAGTGTTGTCGGACCACGTCACAATTCAAGCCCATTTCCAGTATCCCACAGCATAAATAGTCGTTTTATAATTTGGCAAGTCACCCCGTCGCCCGCCGTCAACAGCAATCATTCACCCACCCTCCGCCTCCATCCATGTTCTAATCGCTTTCGTTCTCTTGCAGGGATGGTGATATAACACTCCTCGAAGTCGATGCAATTACAAATACAACCGATGAGACTCTAACCGAAAGCAATATCATATCAGATAGAGTGCTATCTGCCGCTGGCAACCAACTCAAGGACGACATTCACAATCACATCAGAGGTGAGCCGTTCAGCTTTGACATTCGATCAATTCGAGCCAATCTGTGACGTTGCGTTATGCGCTTTTTTTTTGTTTTCTTTTCTGCTTGCTTCACAGAGTGCCGCACTGGAGAAGTTCAGGTAACCAAGGGTTACAACTTGCCAGCGCAATATATTATTCACACAGTTGGACCCATTTACAAAAACAAATTTAAAACTGCTGCAGAAAACACATTGCATTATTGTTATAGGTGAGATCAATTCCAAAAAAAAAAAAAATGCTCATTTCTCGTACAAAAAAATAACCAATCATTTATTCCACGTGGGGGGGGAGGGCATTTGTTGACCCAGAAAGTAGGCTTTTCATATACTTCCACTTCACGGCGGGAGTGGAGTGCGTACACGCTTTCAGCGGCTTCCCTTTGTGGGCTGAACTGACTGCAACTGTGCACTGTATCCGTGAACACGAAAGATTTACGGTTCGTTTCACCGGCTCGAATGCCACGGTACACTGTGCTGGCAATGCATGTCACGGCTTGAGGCTTAATCTATTCATAGTTCGTGGTGCACAACTTGAGTCCCAATATGTTTGAAGAACGGGTGTTCATTTCACATTGCCTGGGCTGGTTTTTTTTCCACCTCAAATTGCCAAGAGGAAATGTTAACACAGAAGGAAGTACGCCGGACATTGTACACATTTTATTTTTTGAAAAGAAGAAAACGATGCTCTGTGCGTATGAGTGGGTGGCGCTGGGAGATTCCATGAATAGAAGACCCTTCTGTTTGCATTCGCTGGGACAATGCCTGGTGCCGTTTTATGTTTGCTTGAATTTTTCATAACTCCGGTGGGCTTGGTGCCCCTTTTTTCGTTCGAATGAGTTGTAAAACTGTGGCACAGCCTTGGCTTCAATATTTTATGCACAGTTCTAGGGGAGATCTTCACCTTCACCCACTCAACGGATTCAAATTGCCTGCGAACCGCATTTCGAATTCATAGGGGCTTTGGGATGGAAACACTCATTATTACGCCTGGTCTTGAAATCAACTCAACAGCATCCCACTTGGAGGTTAGGTACTGTTGACTAAGAAATTGACCTTCGTCAGATCTCTGGTATGGGCAACTTTCTGTGACTGTTACGCTACTTTTGGCGTTGTGGGTATGTGCCTCGACCCCGACGTCCGTTCGAACGAAGATACTTCGAGAAGCAAATCCTTCGAATTATCCTTGGTCCCGGATGTACCGATGGTGTCTAGAGGAGGAGACTGAACGAGAGATTCGAACTCGTTCGTCGATACAGCTCTTTCTTTCTTCACTTTATTTCATACAAATTCATGGACTGCGTATGAATTTGTGTGTATTACGAACTCAGTTTTGACAGTTCGCGGAGAGAATGATTGAAGGCCCAAACGCATAGAATCCGGTGCGTGCGTTGCAGTCAAAATCCAATCTAATCGTTTTTGCCGGATTGCAAAGATGTGCCCAAGAACATTCCACATATAGCCCACATCCTTTGTCTCGCTCCCTCTCATTAGATCTTATGAGTTGTCAATTTTTTGACAACACGCAACGCATGCACAGTATTTATGGGTTTGGGCCTTGGCTAGCAAGGAAAATTTTGTCGATGAAAAAACTCGGTAATACAGTTCCCATCTTTTTGCATACCAAGGAGCATACATTTTTGCTTATATTTGCTGGAAAAAGGTTGCGTCTGAAAATTCGCGTTCGCAATTCGCCGCTCTTATGAATATGCCTTAAAACCACAACATTTCATAAACTTTGCTTAAAACCACTTGAACAATTTGCTTAAATAGGTCTTCAATGGACCTCAGCTGTGTTTGCTCTGTTTCATGGTACCCATAGCGGTACAGGTCTATGTCAGGCTGAGCCGCCACTCTCTAACCTAAGCTTACCTAATCTGAAGCACAAATAGTCGTTCACGTTTTAGAGATGTTAAGCAAGAAAAAAATCGGCTCAAGTTAGCCGGTCTTCACGTTATCGAGAGTCTACTAAAACTAGCTTCACTAATGTAGGACAGGCGAGCGAATAAAACAAACGGAGATAAGATGTTTTACTTACTACGTTTTATTGAGAAGAAGCTCGAAAATTACATTACAGGCTGTGCTTATAAGATCATACAAAACGGTACGATTATGCAAGGATGGTGTGAGCATGTTACGTATAGCTATCTCACATTATAAATTTCTAAGTGAAGTATAGTGTGTTATTCGAGAATACATACAGTTGTGTACCAAACTAAATGACTACACTAACTTAACAAACGTGGTGGCCCGTGGCGTTGTGGGTATGTGCGTCGACCATAACTCGATGCCGTAGGTTCGATTCCAGCTCTGAGCGACGAAAACAATTTTCACGGCCCCACTTCTTTCGAGGCACTGACAATCCATTCCAATGGACCGATCGCGTAATGGTGAAAAATTGAAGGGAACTGAGTCAATTGAAGACGAATCGACTACTGAGCCGCATCGTAGCCCTCTTCCAGCAGACTGCAGCTAGCGAGACGACTGGCATCAGTTCATCGTTCCGAGGATCGGCGAAGCTCTTGTCTAGGTCTAGACGGGGGAGGAAAATCGATGGACTGATGAAGGCTTGTGAAGTGCAATTGACCCACGAACTCTCGGCAATTAGTAACCGTTTGCAAGACGACTTTGAAGCAAATTGTATTGACCAATCGATTGGTGTGTGCACTTCTAAAGTCGCAAAAAAAAAATCACTCTGTTGTGTCTGCGACATGGTTTCTTATGAGGACTGGGAAGAAACTAGGGTCTACTGGAAATCCCGAGAGAGGGCTAGCTTTTGAAGGTCAACTCACTAGAGTGTTGAGAAGACTAGCTAGCGACGAAATGCAATTGTATCCAACTCACGCACGGCCCTCCCCAGAGAGTCCACTAACTTCTAAGCTGAACTCTTCGCCATTAGAACATACAGCTTTTAGCAGCTGTCTGGGAATATCACAAGCCACTCACTGTGCTGGCAGAGGATGAAACTTATATGGGTGCCAGGACATGAAAACCACGAGGGAAATGAGAATTCATATATCCAAGCAAAGAAAGCGGCTACAACTCCTTTTATTCAACCTCATCCTCTTCATAGATTCAGGCACATTGACGAACAACCGCACAGTTGAATGCAGCCTCCATGCCGGAGACAAACAGGAGCGACTTCCATACAAGGAGGCTCCAAACCTAAACAAGCCCGACCTGGGGACACCTCCGTTGGTTGAGCAGGCTCTCTCCCTTGATTATAGGGGTCCCAGGTTCGAATCCACTGAAAGCAAATATGCTTTTATATGGTTTCCAAATCCGATGCCGTCACCGTTGGGATCAAAAATTAACAGCACTGGATATCAACAGTTGTGGCCCGTGGCGTTGTGGGTATGTGCGTCGACCACAATCCTCGACGTCGTAGGTTCGACTCCTGCTCTGAGCGACGAAAATAATTTTCACGGCCCCACCTCTTTCGAGGCACTGACAATGCTCAAAGAGTATTTTCTGTCTAGAGAAAGCTTCTCAAACTTGGCCGTTCGGAGTCGGCAAAAAACTGTAGGTCCCTTCCACTCGTGTGAGAACAATAGCACGCACAACATTAGTGGTTGCTGAGGAACTAGGTCCTGGCCCCCTACGGGCTGTAGCGCCACCCATATTATATTATATATTAATTTAACAAACGTGCTTGCATCTAACCTACTGACAATAGGTTAGATCACGGGTGATACACTCATAGACCTCTAGAATTTCAGTTTCTTTGTGTGGCACTACAGTCCGGGGTGGACCTGGACCTCAACCAACATGCCTCTCCAACTAGCGAGATCTCTGGCTAGCTGTCTCCAGCTTCCCACTCCAAGTTGGTTGAGGTCCTTCTCCATTTGGGTGCGCCACCTTAAACGCGGGCATCCTCTGTCGCGTTCCCCGAAAGGTTCGGAGTTGAAGATTCAAAGAATTTCAGTTAACTATAATAATAAGATTTTGTGTGGCTACAGCGAGTAGAGGACCAGGGCCTAGCTTCTCAGCAACCACGCGTATTGTGCGCGATATTGTTCCCTCAACAGTGGAAGGGATCTACAGATTTTTGTCCATGTTTGAGAAGGTTTTTCTGGACAGGAAATACTCCTTGACTCCCAGTCCTGCTCTATGGCGCAGAGACATGGACGCTGTTGAAAGCGGATGAAGAAGCTCTTGGTTTCTTTGAGAGAAAAGTTCTGCTTTCGATCTTTGGTCCTGTTTGCGTTGATGGTGTCTGGAGGGGGAAGCTTCAACCACGAACAGCGGCATGCACCTAGTTAAGCGTCTTCGGATCCAACGCTTAAGATGGCTAGGTCATGTAGAGCGAATGGACACCACAGCTCCGGCCCGAAGAGTCTTCGACACCGAGCCATTGGGACGCGCATCAGAGGACGTGCTCGCACTAGATGGCGCACACAAGTGGAAAAGGACCTCAACCAACTAGGTGTGTGCAACTGGAGGCAGCTGGCGAAAGATCGTGCTGGCTGGAGAGACATGTTGGTTGAGGCGCAGGTCCACCCCGGACTGTAGCGCCAATCAAAGAAGAAGAAATACTCCTTCAGCATTGTCAGGGACTGGACAGAGGTGGGGCCGTTTTTTCGTACAGACTAGTTCCTACGAGGTAGGGGTTTAAGTGCCTTAGGCTCGAAGCACATAAACGAAACGCCACTAGTCACCACAGTTCTATCACTATAGTGACATTAAAAAAAACCCGCTGATCACTACACAAGAGCATGCGTTGTAACCAGTAACACATTGTACAGTGGGACTCACAATAATCTGTCACGAATGATGTGTAGAAGAATAAAAAACACGCGGTATGATTCTTGTACAACACATTGTGGATCTGATACATTTGCAGTACAGTCCGTTAGCTATTGTTTTGTTTTAGAAAGAGCCAACCAGCTGATCAGGTGAATGACCCGAAGTCTCCACATAACAAAAGCATAAATACACTAGTCGTGGTATTGAGTGTACGCAGTATACGGGATGACAATAAACTAAATTGTTCTTTGCATACAACTGTTCTTTTCTTTTGCCGATTATTTTCCTCCTACAGATGATGACTGCCATTCAACGTACGTGCACACCCAAATCCAGCATTTCGGCTAATTTCAAAATTTCGCTATGTAAATACATCGAAGTCATGGCTGCCTATTGTGCCGATTTATCCGCGAAATTGATATTGTATGAGGGCAGCATATTGCTTCTCCATCCACCAGCAAACATGTTTAAGCTCCCTGAACTGAAATAATCCCACGCCAATCCCAAATGCATATGCTGCGAATTCATGCCCTCACACTTGTAACCAATTCAAAAATTAAAATTCGTAATATCCTGAAGTGTCACTTTAATTCATCCAATGTTGCAGCTTAAGCCCTTCACCACAAAAAGGATAGCAATTAATGAAGAAAAAAATAATAATAATAACCCCTTGCACACATTAATAACACGGGCGCTCATTTGTTGCTAGGCCCACAATTCATACACACGATGTTCGATAAATGATTAATGCCACAACCTATCGACGAGCAAAGTAATCATTATAAGTCGCAAATTGCCCGTTGAAAAGTTGTCCGTATCAAACGGCAATCCGGTTTAATCGCTTAAGTGGTTTTGACTTTTATTATTTAACTTAACGCATTTCTTAGTTCGAAAGTGTTAGCTCTCGAGTTCTGGCCATTCGTTGCGTGTTACTGAATTTTCATTGAATTTTGGCTGCTTTGCTGTGGAAAAGCATAAGTTTAAGCATATTGTGCATCGTTGTTGTCGCCAGATGTCGTGCAGTGTTTACTAGGCCCAGTTAAGTGCGCTGAATTGTGTCTTGTGTTGTCGAAAGGGAAAGCATTTGATTGGTGAATAGTGCGTACATCGTGGCCATTGCTGGAAATTCAAGTATTGCCTTGAAGCTTGAACTGGAACGTCTTGTTGTGTGCTTTTTTGATCGTGGTCACTGCTAAGCAGACATCAACTGTCTTCAACTTCATGCAACAACTATTTAACCAACAAATTTGAATGATTATCACGTATGATTGTTACTGATGAACAAACGCTTAGATTCGCTTGAACTCATCAGGGAAAGGCTCTCAGCTGTTTCAATAAGCACACTCGTTTCCTCAGTAAATCTCTGATAATGGACAAGAGAAGTTGGACCTGGATACACGTACATGACTGATTTTTGCTGCGAAGTCTGATTTCGTTAAAGACGGTAACGCTCAGTACACAGTCAGCGTTGTTTGTCAAAATCCGCGATCAGTTCATGTCTCAGTTGCTGTTTCAATTGCTGGCTAAAATCCACATTTTGTGGAGCTTTAAATTCCTATTAAGTCTTCCTTGAGAATGTGGTTTGATAGCTTCTCATACGACAGGAAAAGAATAAATCGCTAGACTAACTCAAAGATAAGAGAATAGAAAGTATCGAGAGATGAGTAAAAATGAAAGTATTCTCGAGTCGGGGGCATCAAAGGTGGTGCTACAATCCGTAGAGGGTCAGGGCCTCGATTCCTAGCAACCACTCGTGTTGTGAGTGCTATTTGTCTTCCACGAGTGGACAAAACCTACAGTTTTATGCCGACTCCGATGGACCAAGTGTAAGAAGCTTTTTCTAGGCAAGAATACTCTTTGAGCACTGTCGGTAGCTCGAAAGAGGTGGGACCGTGAAAATTATTGTTTGCCACAAACCAGGGATCGAACCTGGACATCGACGTTCAAGTGCGAAGGGGTTGACGCACATACCCACACCGCCACGGGCCATCCTTATGGTGGGCATTTAGTTGACTGAATCTAGTCGTGTCTGTTAAGTGTGCGACTTTGTAAGTGTGCAAAACACACCTTGTTCTTTCTCTTTTGTTACGAGGTTATTGTTTGCACTTTTCCTCGATTTTTCAATTTGTCCTCATGAACCTGTTTCTGTAAAATCTAAAACTGTTCCTAAGTAGCAAGGTACTAGCGTGCCAAATCTCTTTATGTAAAATGTGCAATACTAATACTGTAACAATCAATTTTATGTGCGAAATAAAGATAAATGATAAATGATAAATGACAAACATGTTAAGTGTCAGCATTGCAATAGCAAAACACCTTGAGTGTGTTCTTTCAGAAACAACCTTTGTCCAGCAAATATGAACAAAGAGCTTCAAGAACATAGCGACTGAATTTTCGAGTTTTTTTTAACGACAATAAATCTCAAATAAAGTAAGCCAATTAACGACTGTACTCTTGTGTCAACACCCACAGACTCGGATATGTTTTTCATTTTCGCATTGATATGTGATTGATAGGATATGGTCTACGTGCCGAATCAACTTGGGATTTTCAAACGGCTCCTAAAATATTGCTTTTTATCGTATTCCAAACAACAACTTTCTTGGGTCAATATTTACAAGCAATTTTTTTCAATTTTCTGTGAATAATTAGGTCTGTTCTAATTGGTGCACAGAAATTCGTAGTTGAGCAAATTGTCAGAAGTGGGGGTAAAAATCTCTCTTTGAGAGCGAAACTGTGCACAAACTTGTGGAACGACGTTTCGTAGAAATGCATAGAATTCAAGAAACGTCAAAAAATGTATTCGATTCCTACTTGTTCAATGCTAAATGAACTGTTGTTTGTTGTTTTTATTTTGAATTTGACAGTCTTCAATTTTCTGTGGCAGAAATTCGCAGGGTGGGGAAATTGTTTACTCTCTCGTGAGCACGCTCTTCTGTCAAACACTACGAAAAAATCAGCAAATGGAACGGCTTTGGACATTTTTCCTGTGAATTTCGGTGAATTTCACAGCAAATGGAACAGACCTATTCATTCTCATTGCGAACTGTCAGACTGTTTTCGCAATACACAAAGTGGCAAACATAATCTACAAACTCGCGATGAAGGCCCAAACACATAGAATCCGGTGCGTGCGTTGCATCTTGTCAAAAAATTGACAACTCTTACGATCTTATAAGAGGCAACGAGCCCACAAGTGTGGGCTATAATGCATCAGAATGAATGAAGTTGGCGAACTTTTAACTTTTGTTCCGTATAACAGTTCATTATTCCATGTGTGTCTCATTTACGTATGGATGTGTATCATTTTACTCTCATGTGTCGTGTGGAATTGTGTTTCGGACGCAACGCACGTATTTCATTGGGCACCTCTTTACAGTCCGGCAAATACGATTTTTGTGGATGTCAATTGCAACGCACGCACCGGATTCAATGGGCTTGGGCCTTTAATGCCCGATAATATGAGGTTGGCACGAATTGCGAACTTCGCAAACTCTAACAACTCATTCATATGGAGTGTTTTCATTCGCAGAGAACTACGGGTGAAAACAGACACTTCACTGCGAATTTTTTGGTCGCAGTGGTTGTGGATTTGAAATAAGAGAGCAAAGAGATCCATCTTTTGCCTCTCTTGCCCCTTGATTCCATCTGACAGCGTTTTTTATAAACTTTCCCCGCCGTGTCTGTGAATACGTGTGAGCTCTTGAGAACAGCTGATCCTCTTCCCCAACCATAGTATTGGGGTGGATTGAAGGTGTAATTTCAAAATTCGCTCGTTTACCCGACATTTTTTAAATTTTCTGTGTTAAGTATTCAACACTAGAGGTCTACATGAATGTACTTTTCTTACAGTGTACAGTACTTCAGTGTACTCTATTAACTGAAATCATTCGGTATACTCTGCACTGAAAATGAGTGCTGCATTTCGAGAAACAAACATTGTACAACATTCGATAACCTGATAACGAAACGAATACACTGTTTGATTTCGGTGTGATTCGTGGGTGTTTTACTCAAATGAATCAAGTTCACGCATAACTGGTCAAAATACACCGAGTACACCGAGTACACCGAGTGCACCAAATAAAAAACAAAAGAATTGGCTGCTCTCTCTGTCTCTTATTTTCATCGAGTGTAGGAGTTATGATCGTATTATTTATTAACAAACGATCAGAGCCAGTGAAGTAAAAATAAGTTCACGCAGTAAAGACATGACACTGTGCATTTTTCGCCTTTCTGGTCTGTGTGTAGTATGGAAGTTACCGTATGATTCTATATTCTTTGAAGACGCGTTGTAGAATAAAGACCGGTAACAAGAACGAGCTCCGTGACAATGAAAACGCAAATGTGACTTTTTTTGACGAGTTTAATGTATTATAGTGGTGGCACATGCATCAACTTGAGTTCTCCCTTTTATACAAAAGAATTTGTAAAATATTAGCTAGAGCTTCGGAGTGGGTCTTTTCTTCGGCTAGACAGTTGATCTCAGAAAAGTGATCTCAGAAGTAGTGTCATAAGTTCCGACTAAAGTTTTGTTCTTAAATTATAATGCTAACAAAACCGAAATTTGTATTAATTGCAATGAACATTGAAATGCCTAATATTTTGGGAAACAATACACATAATACATACATATACAACGTTCTTAACCCTTTATTTTATTTCAATGTATTGCACATCCTTATTATTCTGCTACATTTTGAATACACTAAGTTTACATAATAATAATAATAACCCAACTTGTACTCGGTGTACTCGGTGCAGTGTACCCGCTTTAGCCGAGTACACTGAACCTAATGTTTGGTTATTAAAGGGTGAAGTACTCACTCAGAAATCAAATGTAAGGTGCTTCATTCATTTCTCTTTTCAAGATGTGAGTCCAATGAATCATGTACTCGAAAAAATATGAATGTCTTGAAACTGGTTTTTTTTTGCATTCATTGCAGACCTCTATTCAACACAGTGAGGAGTTCACGCTGTAAATTGATTAAACTCCTGTTTATGGGAGTTTCTGTCTGCAGCATTAGGGTGATATTAATGAAGAAACAGATAAATGTATGTTTTTTTTTGCTCAAATATGAGTTATACATATATGTAAAATGCATTGCCCGAGACTTATGAACAGATATATATATTACTTTGAAACATTGGCAGTAATCAATAAAAAACAGTTTCTTTGCTGCTTTTCCTTTTTACAGATATAAGATGGAAGTTACTTCCAAATTCGGCAACTATTTTTCTGATTTAAGGCCCAAACGTGACGGTGCGTGAGTTGCAGTCAAAATCCACAAAAATCGTATATGCCGGATTGCAAAGAGGTGCCCACACCCTTTGTCTCGCTCCCTCTTATTAGATCTTATGAGTTGTAAATTTCTTGACAACACGCAATGCACGCACCGGATTCTATGGATTTGGGCCTTGATTAGCAAGGAAAACCTATTTAATCATTAATTAGGACACCTTAACTAACTTTTATTGGAATTTTTGTCGATGAAAAAACTCTATAATTCAGTTCCAATCTTTCTGCGTACCAAGCAATATAGCTTATTGCTCATATTTCCTGGAAAAGGGTTGTTTCTAAAATTCGCGTTCGTAATTCGCCGCTCATATGAATGGGCCTTTAAGGAAGTTAGTAGTTCCAACAGAATTTTCAATGTACGGGTGGATGAACTACGGAACAAAAGTGTCTTGGTTATGCTCCTTGTTTCATACCTTCTTGAAGTGACCGAGAACAACACTGGGAAAGGGTACCTGCACAAGAACGAATTTTTCGGTCCACTTAAAAATTGTCTCATCTGAGATTCCAGCAAATTCAACCACGAATTGTACGGTTACTACTTGCCGAGAGTTCGTGGGTCAATTGCACTTCACAAGCCTTCATCAGTCCATCGATTCTCCTCCCCCGTCTAGACCTAGACAAGAGCTTCGCCGATCCTCAGAACGATGAACTGATGCCAGTCGTCTCGCTAGCTGCAGTCTGCTGGAAGAGGGCTACGATGCGGCTCAGTACGTCAAACGGGGTGGTCGCCTCACTCGTAGTCGATTCGTCTTCAATTGACTCAGTTCCCTTCAATTTTTCACCATTACGCGATCGATCAATTGGAATGGATTGTCAGTGACTCGAAAGAGGTGGCGCCGTGAAAATTATTTTTGTCGCTCAGAGCTGGAATCGAACCTACGACATCGAGGTTGGAGTGGACGCACATACCCACAACGCCACGGGCCACCGTGGTTTGTAGTCGGCATAAAAGTGTAGGTGCCTTCTCTAAGAAGGGCCAGGGCCGAGCCCTCTACGGGCTGTAGCGCCATCCATATATGTCCGAGGATCGAGGATCGAGTGAGGATCGTACGTGCTTCGCTGATGATGATTTTGACTCAATGTGTGCCCTCGCTGCTAACTTCCACTGTTGCATCGATCCAATTCGTGCTACATTATCACTACATGTTCATATCCTGGTTACTCTCCGCAAGGAAAAGGAACTTGCCTAAAAGTTGTTCTTAACCTTGCGGCCTTAAGCCATTCCATCGAATCGTTCCATTCCCCGGCGCTGGTTGTTATCAAACATTCGTCCGTATCAGTGGGAACGTTTGTTTGACTCCCCTACAGATATTTCATTTATTTAAACGTCAACAATATTGACAAGCAAGGCAAACATCGTCTATCAGTCGTTTTCTTCAAAACGTACAATCTCTGTGTACCCTGCCCTCTTGTGTCGACAGTAAACATACAATTTTTAATCAAGATCACCTGCATTGACTGCTTATTCGCTCGAGTCGTACAGTTACTCAGAAGTGAATGCCTTCGATGTAAAATTGTAACATTTCTGTTTCCATTCTTTCCGTTTCAGAAACGTTCTGTACAAAGCAAAAGAACT
This sequence comes from Eristalis arbustorum, assembly GCA_916610145.1. Lineage (NCBI taxonomy): Eukaryota > Metazoa > Arthropoda > Insecta > Diptera > Syrphidae > Eristalis > Eristalis arbustorum. Next base: position 34,182,415 of record OU744319.1, on the reverse strand, counting down.
GAATCTCAAAACAATCGCTTTATGTAATATAAGTACAATTCAAAGGAATTTTCCATCGGACCTAGAAGCTCACATAGCGTTACGTAAGTGCGATACGATCTGAAATGAAACATAAATTAAAATGTATTTTTCTCCCCTCCTTTCCACCCATCACAGGCACTATACGTAGATTTTTAGAGAAATTTCATTCGGAAATTGTGATATTGTGTGTGGATGCACACGAGCGTGGCATCTATGAGGTATTGGCGCCGTTATACTTTCCAAGGGATCAACTAGAGGAGGGCAGCGCACTTTGGCAGCTACCAAAGGACATTGGCGGTGAATTCGGCGAGCCCCATCATCCGGATCGTCAGATTCGTATTATTCGCAATCCCCAGCACACCGTTATCATGAGACATAGTAAGTACCTGTGACGATGTACTGTATACGCGATGATATTCGTTCGTTGCTTATCAAACTGGATTTCGATAAGATAACCACATTGATGTTTCGCTATTGGCGGTACCGTGCTTAACGTGAATCCGACGCTTTGCTTGCAACGACGCTAAGTTCATTTCTTAAATTTGTTTTTCTGGTCGCTCTAGTCTAAAGTGTTTTGTGTTAGTTTGAAGTGAATTTAGCCGTGGATTGCGATGGATTTTTTGAACAAACTCCGAAGAAAAAGTTAGTGCAAGTGTTTCTTGTTGTTGATTCAGATTTTAGCTAAGAAAGGGAATAAGGAAACCTCATGGCAACCTTGCTCTTGAAAGTGGATCTGCATGTGCAACTGGTTCTAGAACTTTTGCATTGTGTTGCGTATTAGCTGTCAGTTCATCAGTTCATTGTGTGCGTCTCTGTGTGATGTGCTGCCTCATAAAGATTAGACGTGTTGTGATTATTGTCTACTCACCGGCCCTAAATGTGTCGATGAGTAAGTTCTTAGTCTCGAAATGAATTAAGCAACCACATTGTTCGTGGAATCGAACCAGTTTCCAAGAAGTTCATTCATAGAAATACACATGTCATCTTTGAGAGTAGTGATCCTCTTTAAAAGGACCGATTCGTGAACCTCTCAGTTGGGGACGGGTTGCACAATTTCCTGCGGGTTTAATTTTCGACAACGTAGTGTAAATCGTCGTTTATTGCTGCACTATTTTTCAGCACGTTATTTCCATTTGCTCAAATAAGGGTACTTACTTACTTATCAGGCAGACGAACCATGAAGGGTCTGAGCCTGAGCAATTGCTGCCTTCCATCGGTGACGGTCCTGGGCACGCTGCTTCCAGTCATCAAGGCCAAGCTGTCTTGCATTCGCGATGACTTGGTCTTTGTACCGGAGGTTCGGTCTTCCTCTCCTTCTCGAACCAGGAGGCTCGGATTCGAAGACCCTCTTTGCTGGAGCGTTGTTGTCCTTTCGCTCGATGTGGCCGAGCCAGTGTAGTCGACGGATTTTTGCCTTCTGGACTACATCCACATCCTTGTACAGCTCGTAGAGTTCGCTGTTGTGTCTTCTCCTCCATTCGCCTTCCTCGCAGACGGGACCATATATCCAACGCCGAATTTTTCGTTCGAAGGCACCAAGAATCAGCTCTGCAGCCTTACTTAATGTCCAGCTTTCGGCTCCATAAAGTAGGACTGGCAGAATAAGGGTTTTGTGGAGCATGACTTTGGTCCTTCGAGTCAGGAGTTTCGAGCCCAGTTGTTTTGACAGACCGAAGTAGCATCGGTTGCCAAGGGAGATTCCACGTCGGATCTCCACTACGATGTCATTCGTGGAGTTTACATTTGCCCCGAGGTAGACAAACTCCTTTACTACGTCGAAATTGTAGCTGTCGATTGTGACGTTTTGGCCTAGGTGGTGTGTGGCGGATCGTTGTTTGCTCGACAGCATTTATTTTGTGTTGTCCTCGTTGACCTTAAGACCAGCTCGTTTCGCTTGTTCCTCAATTGCCGTGAAAGCTTCCATGATGGCACGTTGGGACCGCGCGACAATGTGGATGTCATCCGCGTATCCAAACAGCTGGACTGACTTGTAGAAGATAGTGCCTTCCGTGTTGACTTTTGCCCGCCGCACTATCTTCTCCAGTACCAAATTGAAGAATTGGCAGCGCATCTCCTTGCCGAGATCCGGTACAGGTTTCGAACGGTTCAGAGGTTTTTGAACTGAACTGCACGGTGCATCGCGTATGTGTTGGCGTAAATTTTCCCAGGAATCCGCATTCGGCCTTCGTTTCGAATAGCTCCATGCGATAAATGCTGTCGTATGCGGCTTTAAAATCGATGAACAGATGGTGAGTATCGATTTGAAACTCGCTGGTCGTCTCCAGGATCTGCCTTAGTGTGAAGGTTTGGTCTATAGCCGATTTGCCGGACCGGAAGCCGCACTGGTACGTGCCAATTAGTGCGGTGCAAAACGGCTTTAGACGTTCACACAGTACGCTGGATAGGATCTTGTAGGCGACATTGAGCAGGGATATACCTCAGTAGTTCTTGCAGGAGGTAGGATCGCCTGTTTTGTGGATGGGACATATGGAGCTGATATTCCAGTCGTCGGGCATGCTTTCATCTTCCCAAATTCGGCAAATGATTTGGTGCATGCTCCCTACCATTACATTGCCCCCAGCTTTGAAAAGCTCCGATGGTAAGCCATCGGTTCTTCAGCCTTTTAATGGCTGTACCGACTTCTTCAAAGCTAGGTGGGAGGACTTCTTCGTCGACTGGAGTTGGGATTTCCTGGTTCCCTATCACTCTCTCCTGGTCAGGCCCGCTAAGCAGCTGTTGGAAGTGCTGCTTAAACACATCCACTATTCCCTGTGGGTCCGTAACTAGGTTACCCTCGCAATTTCGAAGAGCCTGGGTGCCTTTCCTAAAGCCTGTGACCAGGCTTTTGGCTTTTTTGTAAAAGGCCCGTATTTTTTGCTTGTCACTAGACTCTTCGATATCCTTGAGCTGGGAGGTTGCGAGAGAGAAGCTTTTTCTCCTCCCGTCTTCTAGCCTGGTACTCCTCTTGCGCTGCTCTTGTTTTCCGTTGCAGCGCTTTTTGGTATGCCTCGTCGGTTGCACGTTTTTTCTGCTCACACTCGCCATCATACCACGGGTTTCTTGTCGGGGGTGGTATGTAGCCTAATGTAGTTTCCGCTCCCTCTTTGATGGCCGAGCGGCAATGCAACCACATCTCGTTGGCACTTGACGTAGGCATACCGGAGAGTCCATCACTCCATTGCTCTTCGTAGGCTCTGGCAATCTACGGTGTCCTTAGGCGTCCAATGTCGAAAGTTCTCTTTGTCGGCTGGTGCAGCTTTCTGACATTGGACAGTCGAGCTCTGAATCTTGCTGCAACAAGAAAGTGGTCAGAGTCGACGTTTGCCCCCCTGAATGTTCGCATATACAGGATGTTTGACGCGTGTCTTCCGTCAATAAGCACATGGTCGATTTGGTTGGCGGTTCGACCATCCGGGGATCGCCAGGTTGCTGTTTGGATTTTTTTGCGAGGGAACCTTGTGCTAGCATATTACGTGCTGTCGCAAAGTCTGTGAGTCGGAAGCCGTTGTCTGTTGTCGTGTCGTGGAGGCTGTGCTTTCCGATCACTCCGCCAAAGATGTTTTCCTTACCGATTTTAGCATTGAAGTCTCCGAGTACGATTTTGACATCGTACTCCGGACAGGCTCCGTAGGCACCGTCCAAGAGGTCGTAAAAATCCTCTTTGACAGAGTCTTCAGCTTCATGGGTAGGGGCGTGTGCACATATCAGGCTGATGTTGTAGAATCTGCCTTGGATGCGGATCACAGCCAGGCGATCGCTTATCGGTTTGAAGTCGATGACCTTCGACCTTAGGTCTATCGTAAAGAGAACATACAACTCCACTGTAACAACATATAACCGAACTGTGCTGGCCTCTTATCTAAAGGCAGAAGCACTCAATGTGGAACCTGTCATGGTTTTTTTTGCTGCCGCTGCCGTGGGTGCAATCCTCGGAACTGATCTCTTTTAGGCTTATTTGCGCAAAAGTAAGGTATTTTCCCTCGTTTCGCCTCTACGAATAGCGAGTTTGTAACACTTGGCTGGGTTTAGTTTGACTAAGCCTTCTTCTTCTTTGTATGGCGCTTCAGGGGTGAACCTGGGCCTAAACCTCCTCCACCTCTCCAACTAGCACGTTCTCTGGCTGGCTGTTTCCAGTTTCGCACACCAAATTAGTTGTGGTCCTTCTCCACATTGGTGCACCACGTTAAACGCGGATGTCCCCTGTTGCGTTGGCCCACAAGTTCGGATTCGTAGATTCTTCTCGCCGGAGCTGTGGTGTCCATACGCTCTACATGGCCCAGCCTCCGTAGGCGTCGGACGAAGCCTTCGCCAGATAAAAAAAAGAAAACAAACAAGTTTCCTTTCAATGGAGGAGCACCCGCATATGTCGGTGGCTACCCTGCACTTAGTATCTTCGAGAGTGTAGTGGTGTCACAGTCGACATCGGCTACTCGAGTGGTCGGAGGTAGTGTCAGCAGACAAAGGATAGTGCCCACACGGCTCCGTCCTTCTTGTTAACTGATGTTCCTGACAATGCCGATTTGTTTTAAAGTTCGAGACACAAAAATGGAAGGTTTATAATTTTGGCGTGCGGTTGAGACTGACTGTGGAGTGCCATTAGAAACACGAAACAAGCACTGTCTTCGATGATTCTGTCAAAAGTGAAATCTGTCAAGCATGCTGTATACTGTGAACCGGTCACGATTAAATGTCACAAATTCGTGTTTTGCGATTAGCCGTCAAGTTCGTCGGCTGACAAGTGAATGAAGTTGAATACATCATTTTAGTTGATTTCTTTTGCGATCGCAATGCTTTGTGCACGTCAAGCGTATCGTTTAGGAAAAGAATGAAGGCTTTGTGTACACCGTCTAATATCACAATTTGTGTGCGTCTGGAGGTTGACGTTAGGTACCTGTCAACGCTCACTTATACCAGCCTATTGAGGCAATTGTGGTCTTTGTCGAGGATGTGGTTTCACCTTCTCTAAATCCTAAAACCAACCACTCTTGCATATGATTTTTCGGAAGTGTGTGTCATAATTCCTTGCCGTCTTTGTCCTTAAGCTCTAGGAAGAAATCCTTCACTAGGGCATTCGCGGAGGAGATGTTGGACTGGTTCTATTTCTTCCTCTCTGCAGCTCCTGCCAAAGTCGTTTTTCGGTATGCTTAGACGTAATAGCATGGACTACCTCTAAACACACCGCATAACGAGTTTAGCAGAAGCTAGCACTTTTGTGTCTAGCATGAACTACGTCTTAACATACCGCATATCGACGTGCAAGTCGACTTCATCAGATTCCCGATTATTTGTGTCAGTCGAAGTCGTTCTAACCATGAGACCAGACGTTTAATTTTTCTTGCAAGCATGTGTTCCTTTGCGGGCAGACATCTTCTTGTTCAGCGTCGACCATAGAGCTTTTGATGTTGCTGCTATAGCCAGACTATGCCATCGAGATCAAGCTCCCAGTTGTTTTCACTATGGAGAGACGTAGAGATTGCCCGAGGTGCTCCCAACACCGATCCTTTCGTTTTTGGAAGACAGTCACCTTTGTTTTCCCTTTCCTTGCAAGCTAGTACGCAGCTCTCTGATGCCAGTCAGGTCCTGCATAACCTGACCAGATTCGATGTCAAATATTGGCTTACACTTCCACAAATTTTCCATCCATTCATACTGCATCCAAAGAATATGAGCCATTGAGTTGACTTGCAGTTGTTGGAACAATCAATTCAATAAGTAGCTGCCTTAAGGAATTGTCATGAAATGTCAACAGTGCGCTTTTCAGTTCTAAATAGTGTCAATTTCCAAATTAACACATTTCTCTTCGATTCTTCCAGACACTCCATTTTCTTGAGAAGTGCACATTTATTTAACTTCCTTGTGTTGCATGTCAGCCTCTCCCATGAATCCATTCGTTGTCACTATTCTGTTATGAGGCCATTAAAAATGCTACTATTTCTTCCTTAAGTCTCCATGCCCTCTGTTCCCATTCACCACCCTTCTGTTATCAGCCAGAATATGCATTTCATTTTGATAATTCCCTACGCCCTTGACAAGACAAATTCTGCTGAACTTGCTGCTGAACCAGCTGCTTTATCCCTTTGAAAATTCATATCAATTTCTCATGACGTCCCTTCTCACTCAACTTGCTTACTTACTTTTCCGGGGTGAACTTGGGCCTCAACCAACAAGCGTCTCCAGCCAGCTCGATCTTTAGCTTGCTGTCTCCAGTTTCGCACACCAAGTTGGTTGCGCCATCTAGCGCGATTGCAAATACTGGATCCATAAAATTACAGACGGACTCTCATCGATCACATATTTCCCGATGTACACACACAATATTAAAATCATAAGTGGCTGGCAAAAAGAGCGATTTTGCAAGCGACAATGTGCACGTCAATGGGTTAAATTTAAAGATACCACAGTTGTTGTCTGGGGACTTCGTGACATACAAGTCACCTGAATTGTCGCGGTCTTTCTCTACTGTGCCGTCGCTCTAGGGTGGTTTCGAAAACTTTTCGGGCCTAAGCATTGGTTTCCATCCGCTCTACATGACCTAGCCATCTCAATCGTTTGATCTTCACTCTTCTGGCTAAGTCGATGTCGCTGAACAGCCCGTATAGTTCGTCGCCTTCTCACGCAACACGTTACATTAATTCATTCTTTAAGAACGACTAGTTTTTCTGTCTCCGTCCCTCATCCTTACATTTGGCAACTGCTTAGTCATACACGGGAGAGAGTGCTTAATCATTTACAGGCATCATCAGAGGCTGGCGATAACATGGCCAGTGTCAATAATATGATCTCGTTTTTCGACCTTGAGGTTCTTTGTTTCATTCAGCAAATATGAAGGCGCTCGGATTTTGTTATGTCGAATCGTAAGAACAACAACCGGCGTTCGTTAATTGCTCGTCTGATTATCTTGTCTATTTTCACAAGCGTCACTTTTGTGTCTAGACTCTTCTTCTTCGTCTTGATGTACCACTTCTGAATTCTGTGGATAGTGGCCTTTGTTGTCATCAATCATCTCTGTTCGGCAGTGGTGGGAAAAATCAGCAGGGAGCCTATTCCTCGATAATTTAAGGGGTTTGGATACTTTTTCTTCAAATCGCCTTGATTTGAGCATGTATCGGTCTATAGTGCGGTCCTGGCTAAGTCGTCAATGGCGTGTGTCCTTCTTCCAATTCAATGGAGATATAGCGCAGTCAGCGTGTCCTCTTTTTAATACGGCGTAAGTGATGTCGCCTTTCAGCACTTCACTATACGGCCTTTTGAGCCTGCTGGCAATATTGGGTACTTCACCACTCGGTTTGAGCCTTTTTAGCTCCGAGGGTGACGCCTCCAGTAGTAGTGTCTTAGTAGTGTCCGCCTGTGATTAGCTTTTCACTACTTTAGTTGCCCAAGCTAACACTCGCTTGCTGCTATCGTTAAGCTTCTCCGAGGCAATGCCTTTAAGGCGCTCCAGAAGCCAAAATCCGGAATCCGGGCTCTCCTTATACCTTTTATAGGAAGGTCCTGGGACCTTCAAGGAGGAGACAACTCCGCGGGCAGAGGTTGCGTGTTCCGTGCAATAACTCTCAGTGGGAGTTACCGTGCAGGTTTTTGGTTTCTGAAGCTCCACGCGGCCTTTTACAGTCTTGATGACGGCTTGAGCCGCCTTATCCGTCAGCCCTTCAGGAGCCGAGGTTATTCTGGAAGAAGTTCCAGCCGGTGAGAGAGCACCTGTCTCTTTTTTGTTCTTTTTTTAAATATTTGTGTCCATTATTAGTCCCAACGTGAAGCGGAGAAAGGGAAGGTCAGGCTGCGCAGAGATCCGCATCGCACAGCTAAGGCAGAATTAATCTGGGAGTGTGCCAGGTCTCCCAGATACTCCGTTCGTGACTGGGCTATTTTTTTAGCGGGCCCCCAGCCAGGCCGATCCTCGGCACGGGTCGTATATGACACCTCAATCCAGCCCACCAGAGGTGGAGGGGAGAGATGGGATGTATTGGGAGGCAGAGAAAGGATGGTTACATCTCAGCTTCGGGTCTCCTCATAGAGAGTAGATTCCCTTGAGTCATTGAGGATTACTAAACCTTCGCACCGCGTCAAGGTGTGCAACCACGCGACACTAAGCAGTTTGTTGTGAATTGTTGTTGCTTCCACGCATTAATATCTTTTAACGGAAATAGCTTTACTTTACGTTTTAATGATATTTCATATTAATTTAGCGTTAGCATTTCACATGTTAAAAATAAAAAAAAATCACATGCTAATTAAATTAGTCGTAAAAAGGATTCATTTCCATCCCTAACCCAGACCACTTATATTTCGTTGTATGCTTACCTATGATACAATGTTCTGATCATTTACAGACCAGCCGGAATCACATGTATGAACTTATACCATTATCGCAGAAGGCGATTTGGGTTGCCCCTAACATTGCAACCTAACTTTATAATTTGCACGTCTTCCTCTTCTTTGTGTTGCGCTACAGTCCGGGGTGGACCTGGGCCTCAACCAACATGCCTCTCCAACTAGCGCGATCCCTGGCTAGCTCCAGTTTCGCACACCAAGTTGGTTGAGGTCCTTCTCCACTTGGGTGCGCGACCTTAAACGCGGGCGTCCTCTGTTGCGTTGCCCTACAGGTTCGGATTCGAAGATTCTTCGTGCCGGAGCTGTGGTGTCCATACGCTCTACATGACCTAGCCACCGTAGGCGTTGGATCCGTAGACGCCTAACTAGGCTCATGTCGCTGTACAGCCCGTACAGTTCGTAATTGAATCTTCTCCTCCAGAACCCGTCAACACAAACAGGACCAAAGATCGTGCGTAGAACTTTTCTCTCAAAGAGGCCAAGGACTTCTTCATCCGCTTTCGAGATTGTCCGTGCCTCCGCGCCGTATAGCAGGACTGGGATGATCAGGGTCTTATATAGAGTCAACTTGGTTCTTCGAGAGAGGGCTCTACCACTCAATTGCCTCTTGAGCCCGAAGAAACAGCGGCAAGAGTTATCCTACGCTTAGTCTCGGTACTGATGTTATTTATATATATATAATAATTTGCACGTGCTCAAGTAATATCAGTTTGGAACGCAAGAGCAAGTAATATCAGGTAGAAGCAATCGCAATTTAAGTCATATTTGAAAGCTGCTAATGCAATTTTTCAATCACTTCGAAAAACTTGCGATTTTTTTACTAACACAAAATGGGAACATTCTTATGCGTCAATTGAAGCGGGTTTGTCTGTATAAACATGTGCTTTAACATAGCCTCACAAAAAATAGTCTAAAGGCGTTAAATCGCACAATCTAGGCGGCCAATTGACCGGTCCCGAACGTGAAATAAAATGTTCACCAAACTCGCCTCTCAATAAGTCCATTGTTGCGCGCGCTGTGTGGCATGTGGCACCGTCTTGTTGAAACCACATGTCATGCAAGTCAAGCTCTTGCATTTTGGGCAAAAAAAAGTTGGATATCATCTCACGGTAGCGCTCACCATTCACGGTTACGTTACGATTGGCATCATCTGAAGAAGTACGGTCCAATGACGCCACCAGCCCATAAATTGCATCAAACTGTGACTTTTTCTGGACACTTTGGTAGCTCTTGCAATGCTTCTGGTTGATGCTCACTCCAAAATCGACAATTTTGCTTATTTACGTACCTATTGAGCCAAAAATGAGCATCGTCGCTGAACACAATTTTTCGGAAGAAGCGCGCGATGAGCTTTCTTAACAGAGCACGCATTTTGATAGTAAAATTCAATAATTTGCAAGCGTTGTTCGTTTGTGAGACGATTCATGGTGCCAAACTGAAGATGTTTGTCAGTGAAACAAAACACGAAACGTGAGTCAGCTGCATAAGCCGGTGTTGCCAAAAAGATAATAGCTAAAAAATCACCCTTTTTTTGTTAAAATTGTAATTGAATTCGAACGCTTGTTTTTAATATGATGCATTGAGTAAGGCTTACCTTTGACTTTACAAGGGGAACATTTAACAATTGCAGTTTCAGCACATAATCGTACGCAAAAGAGGCTTAACGGAAAGAAAAGTTAAACATTTTTTAACGATTTAATTTAACAACGTCAAGTAGCACACATCAGAAAATCATTCTCTTAAACAAATAAGTTAATTAATCTTCTTATTCTTTGACGCTACAGTCCGGGGTGGACCTGGGCCTCAACCATCATGCCTCTTCAGCCAGCACGATCTTTCGCCAGCTGCGCACACTAAGTTGGTTGAGTTCCTTTTCCACTTGTGCGCGCCGGACGTCCTCTGTTGCGCTGTACCAATGGCTCGGTATCGAAGACTCTCCGGGCCGGATCTGTGGTGTCCATCCGCTCTACATGACCTAGCCATCTTAAGCGTTGGATCCGAAGACACTTAACTAGGTGCATGCCGCTGTTCGTGGTTGAAGCTTCTCCCCCAGACGCCATCAAGGCACACATGACCAAAGATCGTACGCAGAACTTTTTTCTCAAAACAACCAAGAGATTCTTCATCCGCTTTCAATAGCGTCCTTGTCTCTGCGCCATAGAGCAGGTCTGGGATGATCAGAGTTTTATACAAAGTCAACTTATCTCAAGAATTGGATCAGTTACTCAAATGCCTCTTGAGCCCAAAGAAGCATCGAATGGCAAGAGTAATTCTGTGCTTGATCTCGGTACTGGTGTTGTCCCTATTTACTCCAGAGTCTAGGTAGACGAAGTCCTTGACTACCTCAAAGTTTCTGCTGCCCCTTATGACACTCTGTGTGGACCTCCACTACGATGTCATTCGTGGAGTTCACATTCGAGCTCGAGGTGGGCAAACTCCTTCACTGTCTCAAAATGATAGCTGAGAGTAATCGAGAGTGATTTTTTTTAACCCAGGTGGTGAATTGAGACGGAGGCGGCAAAAATGGGTTTAGCGGTGAATGAGGGCAAAACAAAGTATATGCTGTCATCAAGAAAGGACACACAACATCGACGACTCGGTCAGAACGTCACCATAGGCAGCTACAAATTCGAGTTAGTAAAGGACTTCATCTACCTTGGCTCCCAAGTAAATAGTGCGCACAACATCAGTGCCGAGATTAAACGCAGAATAGCTCTTGCCAACCGCTGTTTCTTTGAGCTCAAGAGGCAATTGAGTAATCTCTCGAAAGACCAAGCTCACGTTACATAAGACCTTGATCATCCCTGTCCTGCTGTATGGTGCGGAAGCTTGGACTATCTCAAGAGCGGATGAAGACGCACTTGGTCTCTTCGAGAGAAAAGTTCTGCGTTCAATCTTTGGTCCTGTTTGCGTTGAAGGTTCTTGGAGAAGGAGATTCAACCACGAACTGTACGGGCTGTACAGCGACATGAGTCTAGTCAGGCGTCTACGGATTCAACGCCTAAGATGGCTAGGCCATGTAGAGCGCATGGACAACACTGCTCCAGCTCGAAGAGTCTTCGGCTCCGAACCAGTGGGACGACCACGAACCCGATGGCGCACTCAAGTGTAGAAGGACCTCAACCAACTTGGAGTGCGAAATTGGAGGCAGCTGGCTAAAGAACGTGCCAGCTGGAGAGGATTGTTGACCGAGGCCCAGGTTCACCCCGGACTGTAGCGCCACAAGAAGAAGACGAAGAAGAATGAAGACCTGCTCGTTCCGCCTGTTCTTTAATCGCCGTGAAAGCTTTCACTACGGCACGTAGTCGCGTTACAAAAGCGCGGCAATGTCGATGTCATCTGCTTATCCCAACAGCTAGACTGACTAGAAGTAGAAGAAAGTGCGTCTATCCCCTTACCTAACCCAATCAGGAGTTTAATGCTCTAACCGACATGGCTTTTTAACTCTCTAGATCTTCTAAGCATTCTCGCGTGCCGAATAAATTGGAATATCTCTTTATTTATGTCTCCCGTGCCGTGGTACAGTTGTTCAGATGCAACAATTCTGCGAGCTGTATTGCAGACGCTGTGGCCAAGTCGTCGATGGTGTGAAGTACGTGAAGTACGACAGCACGTACTTCCATTTCTTCCATTCATTGCTGAAGGCAATTTTAACTTCTTCAATGGCACCACACGCTTTATTCACTGTTTTCGTCCAATAACGATAAATTGCACGAATTTTTGGATTGTTCCTCTTGCGTTGGCTAGTAAGTTCTGCACGACCATCTCAAGAACGGTGTTGAAGGAGCACATAAAAAAGAGTCGACCCGCCTCGTCTGAACTCTTCTTTGAAAATTGAAGGTCTCCGTGAGTTCGTTTCCTTATTTGAGGAGCACAATCATCGCCATCATCGTCCTGCGAAATCTGACGACATGATGTTGCTCACTCTTTCGTATGCGGCTTTGAAATCGAAAAAACAAGCCTCTTCCACGAGGACGATCTCTAGCTAGCCGCCTCCAGTTTCATGCCAATTTAAGGCCTTCTCCACTCTCTTTCGTATGCGTCGGCTTTGAAATCGAAAAATAGGCGGATAGAGTCGATCTACATTCCTTGTTCGTTTTTCCATAAACTGCCATAGTTTAAAGATTTAGCCAATCATGGCCTTGCCCTGAAACCACGATAATAAGGACCTCTCAGATTATGACAGAGAAGATCTTAAAAGCGATGCTTAGGCGACTTAAATCGAGTCGCCAACAGACTTTTTCTGACAAATTTTTCTTGCGCTCATACCTCCGACATCTGAAGCAAGACTGGGATCACCTCACGCCTCCAGATTGATATTCCATCACAATCACACCACAATGAGGTCTGCCCGTTTGACCTAAATGGCCAAAATCATCTTCCGGCGACTCACTCACCGCGAAACCCATTTAACAATCGACACACCCAAATGCACGTCTCCCGTTCGTGCAAACACGTTCGCAAAAAGCATACAGCATCGTTAAACAAAAATTCATTGTCAGTGTCAAAGCCGAAAGGTGCTTGTACTTGTTCAGCCGTAAATATTGCCAGAGTCGGCACAGCTGCTCAGTTTGCATAAATTTGCTTTGTGACCTTCTCGCAAATGGTTCAGTGCTTCAGTTCGAAAACCAGAAGAGCGGCATGAAACTTAAAGTTGAATGCTCTCTCGAGTCGAACAGTGGGGTCATTCAGCCACCGATCGGGGGGTATTTCGTGGGGTTGTGGTAGAGGGTGTCATAGCCTTGGACATCTATTTAGTACGTCTGACGTGAAACAACTGCGATTCATCGTTTGTAACGACATTTATGAAATTAACCACCGAACCATGGACCATGGTTCACCAAGCAACCATGACGCCACTTCCATGCGTCGCCTAAAAGTAGGCAACTCAAACGTCCTTCTCTGTTTTCGAAGATCATCGCAGTTTGCCCCCAGAGGGCGTCACACGATCAACGATGTGTCATTTTGAACATTTAAACAGAATGATTTCATCCCACACACTGATCAGAAGCACTTTTGCCAAACTAATCTTATCGCACTGCAAGGGCTTAATGCCTGATTGCTCTGCTTGCCGAATAATGGCGACTAAACGCGTAGAACACCAGTGAATTATCACATTGCAAAGTAGAAGGCAAACAAATGGTGGATTTGTTGCCACATCTGAGCCGAGATAAATCTCGTTATCTGTCGCCGCTCGAAAACACGATCGGCCCCTCAGCTGGGGAGGGAGCGAAACAAACTGAAAACAAAATACAAGATCCGATCCGGCGAGTGTGTGCATCAATCCCATTCTTACTCGGATTCCTGGCCTGAATCAAACACAATCACACGAGTATCTCTCGTCTCGAGCCGACGACAAAGAAAAAACGAGCCGAACAGCAACAAAATTCACTACTTTCGGATTAACGATATTTTCTTGTTGCTCCGCTCGTTTTACGCCGTTCTGATTCTGGTTACTCGCTGGAGTGTTGGAGTGTGCGTCTCCTAAGGAAGACCGTGTGTCAGTTGAGTGTGAAGCGCTGCATCCCCGATTCAGTTGCGCAAAAGCGGTGCAGTTCTCGCGATATATGGAAATTGAATCCACTTGCACCTGTCGACGAGCACTTGTAGTTTTTATCCGATTCGCTGGCTGACTTGTTCGTTCGCACCTCGGCCGCCATGATAAACGATTCCTTTGAGTTTTCGTGTAAATATTCGTAGGTATCTGTGTGTCGGAAATGTATCTAACAGGTGTTCTCTATTTTGCATTTTTCAGCCGACGACGATTCAGACACCAGTCCCCACGACATGGAGGGCGGCAGCTCGGACCTTGAGTGCGGCTTGGCTGATTTGAATGGATTAAGCTTGAACTCCTATCACACAACTGCTCAGAATTCCTTCGCCCAGATGCAGGTTAGTATACGATACTTTGAGTCTAAGTGTAACGCGTGTCGATGACGAAATGGCCGGACCAGCAGCTCTTAGTCGGCTGACTAATCGGCTAGGATTGTCGATCGTCTGATTAGACCGGGTGTCATGTGGGGCGTACATTTGTCTTGCTGGCTGAATTCCGCGATCGTGTTTTTTCTTTGCCGCTGGTTAATCGATTCTAAACGTGCCGAGTGGGGTACAGTGGTTACATTGCGCACGTTTCACGCATGCGTTGTTGAGGAGCGCACGCCAGACATGTTGTCTCAGAGTGACTCAGTGGAAATGTGATCGCCAGCGTGATGCTAGGGAGCACGTCAACGATTGTGTTAACGAAGTGCGTTCAATGAGTGGATGGGATGTACGGCTCTTTGCAAGTTTGAGAAACACTCTCTAGCCAGCTATTCCTTCAACATTGTCAGTGACTGGAGAATTGGATGGGAATAGTCGAACCATGTCCACTTGTCATGAGCATGTGAGGACACACAACTCAATCAATGCGATTGAAAAATATCTCTAGTCCAGTGAACACATACCTAAGTCAAGATCTCTTAAAATACACACGGTGTAATGCCTCTTCCTTGCATGGTGCGAAACCCCGGGGTGGACCTGGGTTTCAACCAACAAGCCTCTTCCACGAGGACGATCTCTAGTTAGCTGCCTTGAGTTTCATGCCAATTTAAGGCCTTCTCCACTTCGGTGCACCACCTTCAACGCGGACGACCTCTGTTGCCTTGCCCCATAGACAACTCACGGTACACCAATCCTTTTCCTTATTATGCCGTGAGTCCTGAACGATTGTGACGCATTAAATATGCTTTCATACCTCGGAGCTATTGTCAATTGAATAGGTTCCATCATCACGCACTCGCGTTGTGCATCTCTCGCGAAGGGAGTAAATGTCGAATCATTATCAGAGAAGAGTGATGTCGGAAAATATGACGAGCTCCGACGTCTGACCTTTGCGTCGACTCCTACGGCAGTCATTGGTGGTCTGAGTCTAAGCAGGTCGGCTTCAACACACACACCTGCTTCAGAATGGGCTTGCGCCAGTATTTTGAAAACTCATTGCTGAGAAGCTAGGCCCTGGCCCTCTATAGGCTGGAACTATGTAGGGTAGGTTGTTTCGGAATGATCGGCATATGAAAGCCTATCGGTGCGGCGGTCCACTGATCGTCTTTTACGTCCTCAACTAAAAAAATAAGTTGGAATTGTGCAAGCGACTTTTGCAGTGACACGCGGTTGGTTGGCCAAGAAGACATTCTGTTTACCTGTTTACTGAGGAGAACATTTTTACTTTGGAAGAAGTGTTCAGCTGTCCGTGGCAGCAACCTCGACGTCGTAGGTTCGATTCCAGCTTTGAGCTACAAAAATAATTTTCACGACCCCACCTCTTTCGAGTCACTGACAATTCTCACAAAGGCCTTCTGTCTGGAAAAAGCTACTTAAACTTGGCCGTTCGAAGTCGACTCAAAACTGTAGGTCCCTTCCACTCGTAAGAGAACAATAGCACGCACAACACGAGTGGTTGCTGAGAAGCTAGGCCCAGGCCCCCTACGGGCTGTAGCGCCACCCATATTATTATTTTTATTATTATTAGCCACAACAGCAGTCAAGTCGACGCATCCTTTCGCAAGAATGGAAAACGCCAGTTGGTTGAGGTCCTTCTCCACTTGCGTGCGCCACCTCGTTCGAGGACGTCCTCTGTTGCTCGAAATTGAAAACTCTTCGAGCCGGAGCAGTAGTGTCTATACGGTCTACGTGACCTGGCCATCTTAAGCGTTGGAGCCTAAGACACTCTCCTTCAGGCGCCATCAACGCAAGCAGGACCACAGATAGCGCGCAGAACTTTTCTCTCAAAACGACCAAGAGCTCTTCATCCGCTTTCAATGGAGTACGTGTCTTTGCGCCAGGACGGAGATCCGAGCGCTATATAAAGTCAGCTTGGTATTTCGATATATGGCTCTGTTACTCAATTGTCTCTTAAGTCCAATGAAACAACGATTGGCAAGACTTATTCTGCGCTTGATCTCGGTACTGGTGTTGTTGTCCCTATTTACTCCAGAGTCTAGGTAGACGAAGTCCTTGACTACCTCAAAGTTTCTGCTGCCCAATATGACGCTCTGTCCGAGATGTCGATGTTGTGCGTCCTTTCGTGATGACTGCATGTACTTTGTTTTGCCCTAGTTTACCGCTAGACCCATTTAAGCCGCTTCCGCTTCAATGCCAGCAAACGCCTCATTGACGGCTCGCTGTGTTCGTCTAATCACGTCAATGTCGTCCGCGTAAGCAAGGAGTTGAACGGACTTTTGTAAGATCGTGCCTGGGGTGTTTACGTTTGAGTTTCGCACGATCTTCTCCAGGACGATGTTGAAGAAGTCACATGACAGCGTGTCGCCTTGCCTAAAACCTTTTTTGACATTGAAGGTCTCGGTGAGTTCGTTACTGACCTTGAGGGAGCAGCGAGAGTTCTCCATCGTCATCCTGCACAACGTGACGAGTTTGGCAGGAATGTCAAAACTAGACATGGCACTGTATAGCTCGTCTCTATGCACGCTGTCAGATGCGGCCTTGAAATCGACAAATAGGTGGTGGGTGTCGATCTGCATCTCTTGAGTCTTTTCCAGGATCTGCTGAAGTCTAAATATTTGGTCTATTGTGGACTTTCGTGGCCTGAAACCGCTCTGATAAGGACCTATCAGGTTGTTGACAAAGGGTTCCAGGCGTCCACACAAAACGGCAGAGAGTATCTTGTACGCGATGTGTACGGAGGCTGGTCTGTTCAGGGACATCACATTCCACGTGCAGAACCGAAAATCATTGTCCTTTGGTCATTTGCTGGGGTCGTCAACTGTGAATCCGTCCATATCCGAGGCCTGTTGTCGGTTCGTAACCGTTTTTTTTTATGTGGTGAGGGAGTTAACCTCACGCACAACCTACAACTGGTAGGTCAGGCCCATTATTTGACCCTCGGGCAGAGGGAGATCGCTGCATACATTGGTTCACCACACAACGGTTGTTGTGATGGCTATCCAGGGGCGCCACGAGGAGGCTGTATGAAAAACTTGACTTGTGCACAAGCAGGGATCGCGCTGGCATCCTACCAAGTTGGGTGCAGTCAGCTACTTTGCCCTGTGTGCATAAGCGCATGGTGCTTTTAGTGAAGCGATTTAGCTGGCCTAGGCTGGCACTGCTTATCTCATTGAGGTGTGGCTGTGGCATTGGTGGCCATACTGATATGGCTCGAGATGTGGCCAAGCCACTGCTCTTCAGACCACAGATATAAACACAGTTCGTAAAGTTCACAGCTATGTCTTCTCGACTGCAGTGGGCATTCACTACGTCGAATAGTCACGGTATATCAAAATGTGTTCGAGTTAGAGAATGCAAACATATGATTCGAACAAAATTCGAGTTATTAAGAAATTCGATTTAAAAAGAGTTCACTTAGGCTTTTGTTAAAATTCGACTTAAGGCGAGTCCACTTATGCTATACTATGTATATTGAATCCCTCCACGCCCCAAAAAAAACCGCACTTACCCTGGAAATATTTTCGTCCCAGGCATACTGCTTGATCGATGTACGCTTCCAATTGACGCAAAAATCTAGTGTGGACTCGTTTTCATATCACGCAGCAAATACAATGTGTAGTAATTTTGCATTATGTTCTTAAATAATTTCAGCAAGGTGACTTGGACCGGCAACGCTTACTGGGTGACCGGCAGAGAAGCGGTGTCTATGAGAGCGTAATAGAAGATGGCCTTGAGGGCTTGGAACATCAAGAAAGGTAAGTCGATATTCTGTTTGCTTCCTCTCAAAGTCACCAGACGGTGACAATAAGTAATTTGATACTGCTGCCAGGTGTGCACACAGTTTTGCTTGACAAATACTGTCTTGGGATTGTGTGGTTTTTCTTTTAATCAGAAACTGACTGATAATTGGGCACTTAATGCTGGAATCGCTGTATAACTTGTAATCGATTGGTACTTAGCTTGACGGGGGACAAGTGTGTATGTTTGCAATCTCCTTAGAACGATTTTTGCACTCGGAACCCCTAAAGCACAAGGATTGAAGTTAGTTATGGGACACAACATCTGCTCAATGTTCTAACAAGTTCGCAAGGATTGTAGGGAATAATTCTTCGTCGGGACTTGTTGTGCGGAACAATGATAGTCTGCTTGGCCACGAGAGGCCTACGTTTTCAAAGGTTGTCGACGTAAGGCAGAAGGCGCAAGGTATTTCGCCCCGATTGGGAACTGGTTTCTCCAGAAATAGGCGCGACCACGACGGAAGATCTCTCGGTCGCTCATTTTCAAAAGATTGATATTCTCGCAGAAAAATGAGGAAAAGTCTGTACGCAAATAAATACAATGCTGCAGGTAGCTTCAGTGGTGAGGAGGTGGACGGTGGCACTCTTGTGGTTGGCCCCTCGCTCGCTCTCCTCCAACTTGCGAGACAGTTCACAATCTTGAACTTGTAGTTTTGTGGTTTCTAGCTCTACCCTGAGAATCGCAACACACTGTGTTCCGAAAAATAGTCCTCGAAAAGAGACCCCTCTTCCAGATGAATTTTTTCAGGTTAACAGCACAAAACCACAATCTAAATATATGGTAATGGAATGCAGCACGTTCCATAAAACAAAGGTCGCATGGCCGGCATAAAATTTAGATGATCACTCTCTCTCTGCTTAGACTACTCAGACCTACACCAAGGACCCCGATCGGTGACATAACTAGACATTGCACAATCGGCAAGGCAAAGTTGACTAAGTGGACGTCGACACTAAACAGTACCTCCTTGCTAATTCCGAGAGCTACTAAGTCGCAGGGACTCACAACATCTAGGCTCAGCGAACCAAAAACGCCTGCATTAACCAGCTTAACCAATTTTTTCTCACCACCAAGTCCAGAATGAGCCTACTTTGAGAGAGAGATTGTCTTCAGCCACTTCAAGCTAACCCACTGGGAATAGCTTTACTCCATCCCTGGCTTTCAGAAAAGTATGTCCACTGTGGAATCCGTTCCCTAGATTATGCCAGAATCTGCCTTTCCTTTTTAACTTATATCCTTTCACCTCATGACGGGCAAAGAGGCGTCAAGCTAGCCTTCTGCAACGTGCTTAAGATCTCCCCAACTCATTTCTAAACCGCTCTTCTTCAACTAGTCTGCGACACGTCTGTTGTGTCAGCGCATTCCACTGCATAGCGTACTTCGCGCCGTAGGGTGTGTCCAATTCACTGCCACTCTCTCCTTCGTTCTTGGCGCGTTCTCAGGGAGTTTGAGATACGGTTTAGCCTAAAAATTCTAACATCTGTTTACAAGGGATTGCAGCTTTCGTGTGGTCATGTTGTCCACTTCCCAGGCGGTGCATCCATTAAGTAGCACAGCACCGGTTCTACGTTAGAGCGTAGCAATCTCAGTTGCGTCCTCAAGCTAATTAGATTGCTCTCCACATCGTGGACAGCGTTTCGAACGCGGCTATAGCCTTTCCGATTCTGTTGCACTTCGAATTATCTTCGGTCCTTTGTGTACGGATGGTGTTTGGAGGAGGAGGTCTCAGCGAGAAGCTATGCGGGCTGTACAGCGACATCGAGCCGGTCAAACGAGTTCGAATCTCTCGTCTCAGATGGCTAGCGCACGTTGAGCGAATGGATACCCATGCTCCGGCCCGGAAAGTCTTTGACTCCAACAACGAGGAACAACGCGATACAGGAAGACCACGACTACGGTGGTGTACGCATCTAGAAGGGGACTTGAATAAGTTGAACGTGCGTGGCTCGATAGAGAGGCATGTTGGCTGACTCCAAGGTTCACTCCGGACTGTACCGCCAGCCAAAGGAGTAAAAAAAGAATTACACATCAAGCTCGCAGCCACGGAGGTTCGACGAGATCACACCTCTTAAGTATGGAAGCTGCTAACTTGCTCGACATCCTGTTAGCGATGGGCAATTGCGAATAAAAACAATCGAATAATTCGATTGTTCTAGCAATTGCAATTATTCGAATTCGAAATAAGCGCAGTCGATTGTTGAATTTCGATTCTTTTAGGTCCGATTCCAATCGCCAATGATTGTGTGTATCCGCCGATTCTTCAAGTCAGAGAGAGATTGCTAAATTGTGTATATTCGTCGATTCTTCAAGTCGGAAGGAGATCACTAAATTGTGTGTATCCGCCGATTCTCGCAATTGCCCATCTCTTTTTCATTTCGTTTCACTGCTAAAATTTAAATTGTATATTTATGAGAGTGAGAGTACAAACCTCTCACTCATTGGGTGAGAAAGACGAAGAATACAGTCGAACCCCCAAAATTCAAATAGCCACGGAAACCAATATTGTTCAGATATTTGGTTTGAATTGTAGAAAATTCGATTTAAGGATGTTCCAATTACAGAGGTTTGGCTGTATTTCCATTCCCAGTGTTCCTATTTTGGTAGGTATAGTTTCTTATTGGAGACACAGCCTTACGCTGATTTTATACACTGACACCAACATATGAATAAATCGAGGACTTAGTACCCGGCATTCTGTTGGTGGTAGTAGGTACTGAGAATAATCGATTCGATTCGATTATTATTCGATTGTTTTCTGATGAGACCGAATAAATCGACAATCGAATTCAAATTTTAACAATTGCCAATTTATTCGATTGTGTATTTCATTCGCAATCGCCCATCGCTACTTCCTGTCCGGCATTGTTCAATTGACCGCTGTTGTCAGCAATACTAAGGGCTTTGAATTTTCTGTATTTATTTTAAGCCCTACTTTGTATGCTCAGTGTCTGTTGCTGCAGGTAGCTTCAATGGTGAGGAGGTGGACGGTGGCACTCTTGTGGTTGCCCCTCGCTCGTTCTCCTCCAACTTGCGATACAGTTCACAATCTTGTACTTGTAGTTTTGTGGTTTTCAGCTCTACCCTGAGAATCACAACACACTGTGGTCCGGAAAACAGTCCTCGGGAAGAGACCCCTCTTTCATATGAATTTTCTCAGGTTAACAACACAAAACCACGAACTAAAATTTCAGTGTCTAGATTGTATACCACCAAGCTTGCCTCCATCATCCGATGGGACAGCAAACAAACATTGTCTGCGTGGACTAGGTGCTTAAGATAAGACGTCAAAGCCGATTGAATGGCTTAGTTTCCATCCCGAACTTGTGTGAACTAAACCTCCATACCTTTTTTTTCACATTCGTCATTAAACGAATGATGTCCAGCTAGCTATGTTCATCGATTGTGTTGTCCTCTTGTTACTGTTTCTGGAATCGACCATCATGTAACCTAATAAGATGAGACTGGTTCAACTATTCATTCTTATATTATATTGCTCCCCGTTGTCTTGAAGTTGCCTTGCCTTCACTCGACAGTTCTGGGTTTGGTGCGCGACTTAAAACCACCCAGACTTTGACCAATAGCTCCCGTCTATTGATGACCAAGCGAAACTATGGTAAATCCCCCATAGGTGAGGGAAACCACCACATGGCTTCATTGTAGACACACAATTAGGATGTAAACTCAATATCCAGGAGGGCTCTAAACTGTTGCAAAAAACTGTAGGAAGCCAATGGGTGTTGCAGACGCGTTTGGTTCACTGGTATTTAGACAAATACTAATGTAAGGTGTCGCGATCTGGTGGAGTGCGCCATCAACTGCAAGGTCGCTGGAAAGGGTACAGCAGACAGCTTGCGTACGACAGACGAATAGCCAGCACGGCCATTCGGCTGAAATCGGTCCATATGTGGAAGCAGCTTGCCACCGGACACTCTACTATCTTCAATAACTTCGTTTCCCTTCCAGGCGAGACTGACCTCACAACATCTAAGCTTGTCTTCGGGAAGTACTTCTCAACTAGCAAATAGACTCCAGATCTTACGGGTGGGCTGAACATCAGACGCTGGACGGTCCTCGGCGAATCGAAGATGGGCTGCGGGATGAATGACCTGAACTTCCAACTGACATTCAGCGTATTTCAGGCGGAAACGATAGCGATCAAGGAAGCTCTGTCTTGGCTAAAAACCAATGCAGAGTCTGTCACAGATATTGTCATCTGCTTGGATAGCCAGGAAGCGATAAAATGTCTGAACGCAGTCACATTTAACTCCACGACGCCCCTTAATGGGACCAGGACCCGTATCTCTTAAGGAGATGGCCAAATATTGTCATGTGGATTTCGGGAAACAGTGACATACAAGAGAATTGCTAAGCAGACGAATACGCTAGAAACGACCCCACTTCAACGCTCATTCCGGATGGCAACCTGCCGTCCATGGCGACTAGCTAAATGAAAGCAGGCCGAATGTCAGAATCCAAATCGTTTCGTTGCTAACCGGTTACTGCGCCATTGGCGTACACACCTCCAGATTAGCATTCCCCACAATGACTTCTGCAGAAGGCGCAGAGATGAAGAGGATAAGGAGGCCATGAGCACCTTGTCTATAACTGCAATATTCTCGGCAATACGAACGGTTCAGAGGTTCTTGAACCGAACTGCACTGTGCATCGCGTGGTGCGGCACAATCGGATCAATTTGGCGGGGTTCCCGAATTCGGCCATCGCTTCGAATAGCTCCTTGCGATGAATGCTGTCATGTGCGGCTTTAAGATCGATAAAGAGATGGTGAGTATCGATTTGAAACTCGCGGGTCTTCTCCAGGATCAGCCTTAGTGTGAATATTTGGCCTATGCTCGATTTGCCGGGCCGGAAGTCGCACTGGTACGTGTCGACTAGTGCGGTGCAAAACGGTTGTAGACGTTCACACAGTGCTCTGATAGATAGGCTCTTGTAGGCGACGTTAAGCAGGGATATGCCTCTGCAAGTTTTTTTCCGGAAACCTTGCTGATACCAAAATGACTAAATCTTCCTGCCTGCTCATCACAATAAGCCACAGAAGAGGCGAGAAGACGCCGCCCTTCAGTGTACCTTTGCTGGCGAAGTTGCCATTGATTATGAAACTTACTCGTGAGTTTCGGAACTACTTGTGGAGTACAGGGAGGTAAACTATCTTTACCCATGTTTCTTTCTCGAGAAAAAAAAATTGTTTGCATTTCACAGAGAAGAGTGTAGATGGTCTTATCTGATGGTTTGTCGGCAGCATTCCACAATGTGTGTCACCGGTGGAACACTGTGTGCTTGTCGGATGGAATTTATGATGACGGTCGACTTGTCACAACGATTCATGACTAACCGCACCGAAAATAAACGCAATTAACAGCCACGAAGACATGGTCTTCTTAGTCAACCGGAAAGGCTTGCCGAAGAATTACGATTCGAACACAAACTCAAGGTGCAACCCAAGCAATTTCTCCGACGTTGGCCTATCCGGTGCCCACGTTGAATTAAAACGACACACCAACCAAATCGATGGATGAACACAACCCCTTGGTGACGTCCGATTGCGTGGTAGCGTGTCGTGTTTCTCTTAATCCCTTCCGTGCCCTGCCTAGCCGAGTGCGTCATAGCTGAGGGAGTTGATGATGGAATAACAATGACGTCGCAAAATTTACTGTATTCACCTTCAGAGGCGCGTCACTCTAACTGACGGCTGAAGGTTGCTATATTTAGGCGGCGAACGTCGCAGTAGGCAGGATTTATGCACGCGTGGGCCATTAGCATGTGAGGCTTGTTCAAATGGAATTTAGAAGAAAAAATACGATGGAGCTCAAGATAAGTGGGATGTCAGATATTTCACAAGGCCAGAAAGTCAGATAACACTGCAGGGAATACCTTTTTTGGAGCTACGCTACGATAAGACTTTGTTTGCTCAAATCCAATGGGGGTGCTGATGTGTGCTTAGGTATCTCAAAAAAAAAAAAAGAAAACTACTGCGGGCAATGAAACCGGAGGATTACCTGTCAGATTGGAGGACATGGAACGGGGGCTCGTGGTCGCTGATCGGTTTGGTGAGGACTCTCGAATCCGGAAATGGTTTGGAATGGATGAGACGTAACGTAACGCCAAGTGCTCTCAAATAACATTCACCATGGTCATATGCTGAACGCGCGAGCCGATAAATGTCCCCGGATGTTGGTGTCGAGATAATGAAAGCATGTGAAGCGCACTCTCTCACCGTTTTCTGCACAAATCTGATCACTTCTCGCTTCAATTCATGCTTGAAAGGAGCTTCATCAAACGTTCAAACTAATTAAGGGCAACTGAGGGAGCTTAGCAAGCTCTTTAAAGACTCCCCACACTGGCGCCATCAACCATTATTATCCAACGATTATTCACAAATCGATTGCACAAATGATGTGTGCACCCCGTGCGATGGGTGGCGCCAGCACTGCCATTAACGGATTTCTTAACACTATCCTGTCTGCAGAGAAAACCTCCTGGAGCTAGTCGGAGGGTGTAATTGGCTCGCCGCTGTCCTGTAATTTACGTTCGAAGGACAACCGGGGGCGTGTCGACAGACAACTGAACAAACGACACACATGAGTTTATTGAAAGAATCGAAATGCCTACCTAATTGGTGAAGCAAACACAAATGCTTCGACAAGGTCAAGTTTGGGTGATTGATCTGTTAGACATGTGTGCGTCGTGGCCACGGGTGTGCCTAACTCTTCGCAGTTGGGGGCTACTGCGTGACATACATCGATTTGGTCGATCTGAGATGCATTTCAAATCAAAATAGAGTACAGCGATACATTTAAGAGGAAATAAACGTTCGTAAAGTGCTACAGATATGATCTCCATCGTCGGGCAGCTGTTCGGAGCACACGTGCCATGATGCATACGCAAAAAGACGCATACAATACTAGGTTGGTTGGTACTTAGGTGAAAAGGGCGCCCTTTCGGCCTAATGAGTCCATTTTTTCCTTGAACTTCTAAATACTGGGCTTACTACCGTCAGACCTTTTGTTACTGGAACCATGCGGATCCCTTAAGCGAACTTCATAAGATCTTTCGGTTTAGCATCACACATGTCCTCCCATTCTGCAAAGAAATAATTTCCAAGGAACTGTCTTCTCAGGGCTGGGCATTCGCAAAGCAGATGTTGGAAGAAATTCTATTTCTGCCTCATCTCTGCAGCTTCTGCAGAAGTCATTGTGTGGCATATTCAGACACGACGCGTGAGTGTCCACTGTGCAGGGTCCGATCCGTGGTGCTGTGAGTCCATGCTCCGAGTATAGAAGCATGGTCCTGTGGTTTTCCTCATCAGTTTCCCGATGTGACTCCACTGTTGCTACAGAATAGGTCAAGAACAGGTCAAGTGGGAAGAGAATAGCATCGAGTGCTGGTGTTGAAGCTCTTCTAAGATCCTCTGATATTCAATGGCAGGTCCGTACTTTTTACTCCGAAACCAGAGAACCGTAGGTCAGTATAGGGCTTACAACCACGGTGTATAGCCAGTAAACCACCTGTGGTCCTGTCCGTTTGAACGTATAGATGCCTTCATACGGTCGTATGTGGTAGCCTTTTGAATACCATAGCACTTTATTGGACTTGGAGGAAGAAGACACACCACTGAACCACTGAGAGTGTTTCACAATCATTGTGGCTTGTGCACTTCAATTGCGACTAGTTTGTGTGGCTGGGCGTGGTCAAACCCCTTGTGCATTCCTATACTGGGAAGGCTAGTCTCTGTTTCCTTTCATTCCGGGGCTCTAGAAATACAGTGTTTAGCATGACATTCAGCCATTAGGCTCTCACTCTTTGGCCCATTCTACGACGTTGGCCCGGACGCCTTGAGTAGGAGTCTTTAGTATCAAGTTAAGAAATGCTCTTATGAACCTATTTGCTCTTGCTAGAGTGGTGAGGCCCCTCCAACTAACTCTTCGGGTTGTAGCACCCGATTGTTTTATTTGCAACTCCACACACGCTTAGATCAACACCTTTCACATCTCAGAGCCGCCTTATTGAACAGGATTACCCCTCAGACATCCACGTTTCCCCGCAACTTTGGGCTTCAAGCACAGACCCTCCCACTTGAGAGCCAAACCCAAGCGATCAGGCTTCCACCAATGCGGGTCTCAGGAGTCATTCCTGATCTTTCGTGGCACCGGACTAAGGTTAGTAGGATGCCATAGCATCCCAAGACTGGCCGCGATTGTAATAAAGCTGAAGACTGACCGTTCCAGATTTTTATAAGAGTAGGACACTTTCCATTTATATCTTTGTTGGCTAGCGTGACCGTTAGCTCTCAGATCAGGATATAAGTCGCGTCTTACACCAGGCGCACCCTACCTCGGGTATAGTCTACGACCCCTTCTCGGGGGGGGGATTGGTCGAGAGGAAGCACGGGAACTGTGTTGGGACGAACTGGTCGAGAAGGAAGCACGGCATCTGAGTTGGAACGAACTGAGATAGGTTATGAGAAACCGTAGGGGCCCTAGGACCGATTATTTGAATTACGTGATGAAGCTCATAAACTGTCATAGTCTTTCTCCAACGATAGGCAAGCGGCTGTTATTTCGTATGAAAATAAGGAGATTAGGCCAAAATATCGTTTTAAGCCGTCTTATTTGCACCGAGTATTCCAGAGTCCGATCAACTAGCCAGTTTCCAATGGCACATCAGCATGTCAGTTTCATTTAAAGCTGCTGAAACACTGCTCGATGCAGGTGCTCTCCAGTCACTGTGTCAATAATGGACCTGGACCTCACTCGTGGTGGTGGAGAAAATTTTGTTAACCCACCGCTTCCGTGGAAACGTTCCGTCGTCAGTTTGCTCAGCTCTAGGTTCAGCTTTAAGTCGTCGAAAACTCGGAAGTGTCCATCGATGTCCTCGGAGACAATGGGTGTCACTTGATTCTCCATGAGCAAATCTTCTTCATCAGCAGTGACATGTGTCGGCTTGCAAAAAAGCGGTTCATACTCCTGATGACGAGCTCCGGCCACCAACTGGTGGTTGCCTCATATATCGTCCCCCTACAATAGTTCTTTCAATTTTTCTGCTGCGTATTTGAATCACGTCATAAGTCCAACTGACTCACAACAAAATTGTAAAAGCACACCCACCTCCAACAATACGGATTCACCGGGTCACCATTGCAATAAACTGTTGTGCTCAAAATCATCAACCACAACGTCCACTCATTGCTTAGCCATTGAATTGGGTCAGCGCGCAGGCAACCAATGATCATCGCTCAATCCGAGCAGCAAATGAATTGCATGCGAGCTTGAAGGTACAAGCAATTACTTATCTATTGGCCCAAATGTCCCTGAGCACCATGCCCGAGGACATGCACACATCTACGAACGCGCGAGACTGTCATGCAATGGAACTGAGGATTCAAAGGCATTCAAAGGAGCCGATTGAAGTTTGCTGGCGCAGATAACAAATGTGCCACGAGTACGTGCAGGCGTAGCCTATCGATTTTACGTATAGTGACCTGATTACTTTGAGCAACATCCCCGGCAGACAACGAGTATTGTTTAGACTGGCCTTGGGATGATTTTTTTAATCGTTTCTGCAAGGAGGCTTGCCTATTGATTGACTTACTGGGTGAACTTAACTGACAATTAATGGAAGGAAGTTTTACTGCGCACCTTACATGTTGTTCCGATTCCACAAGGACTATGATCAGAGTACTTATTTGATGAAATTTTGTCGCTACTCTGAGGCGACTGACTCTACGAGCACGCCCCCGATATAACTTGCCATTCTGCTTCAAGACGTGTGAACAGACATTCTTTATAATTGCCGTGATTATTAACATGACGGAATTCAAATGTAGACCCTTTTAAGTATTAATCACGTTACTCTGCTCGAAATGGGAACATTCAACTCGCCGTCTGAATAATTGCTCATTGACTCCAAGGATAACGTGTAGCAGTGAACGACCGCTTTCGATGCGACTCGCCAAGACTGGAGAATGACTGTAATCAAAAACTGAGCGTGCACAAGGAACAAGAGAAAAGAAGAGGTTTTGAAGTCCATTTGGATTTTTCCTTTCTAGTTTGTGAACTGGACTAAGCGGACTGTGTTGGGAATTTGGAAAGAACTCTTCAGCGTTCTGCGATGATGAGTAAAATACCGCTCTCGGCGAGGATGGTACCCGTCGAGGGCCAGTAAGTTAGAATTAGTAACACTGTACGTCAAACTAGTTTTAAGCATTTTTGTCTAGTTCGTAAGTTTATTGTGATTAAGGAAATAAAAATGAATTCAAAATGAAAAAAAAGGCTAAGAGTACAAAAATTCCGCCCTCCTGACCTTTGTGAAGTGACGGCAGCAATTGCCAAACTGAAGTCCAACAAGGCTGCTGGTGCCGATGGAATGCCTGTCGAACTTTTTTTTTGTTGCCTGATTCAATCTGTAGTTAAGCAAATGGAGCAACACTGGAGCCCGTTCCAATCCTACCAAACACCCAGCAAAACCCTTCAAGGCATCTTTCCTTGCTTTGCGACCATTTGTTGAGCTTCACCACGCTTGTACCATGATCTTTGCCGCACGTTATTGTCGTATTTGATCCACTGTTCGTCTCCCGTTACCATTCGCTTCAGAAATGGTTCGATTTCATTTCGTTCCAGCAAATAATCGCAGATGTTAATTCGGTTCAAACATCGAACTTCTTTTAGTAGCCTTTTTTAAATGGTTCAAAACCATTTGATGATGAGTGTTAAGTTCCTTGGCGATGTCATGGCTGCTTATGTTTCTAATTTCATCGACCAGAGCGAGCTGCATTTCCAGAACGGAAGCGAGGAAACCATTGTTGTGCTACACGAACTGATATAGCACCTCCTCGTAAAGTTACCAAATTTCATT
Source organism: Eristalis arbustorum (assembly GCA_916610145.1). NCBI lineage: Eukaryota > Metazoa > Arthropoda > Insecta > Diptera > Syrphidae > Eristalis > Eristalis arbustorum. Next base: position 34,153,456 of record OU744319.1, on the reverse strand, counting down.
GCGAACTTCATAAAGCGAATTTCTTCAGTATTTTTACAGCTTTCTACTTCTTTTTTTTGGTTAAATGAAGCTTAAAATGTCACTTTTCTAACACCATATGGTAAGACACAATGTGATTGGTATCACTGGAGATAGACGACTCCAACGACATCTATTGACAAAATACGAAAAGTCTTTTTCGACTACTCATTATTACTTTAATGCTATTAATGTCAATGACGTTGGAATTCCAGATGAACATTTTACGCTTCAGTCTGCTACATTTTTAGAATAAGGATCTAATGCCTGATTTCACAGTACAGTCTTATCTGCTGGTTTAGCTAAGGGTAGGATCGAACTTGAACTTTTTGAAGAAAGGAAAAGAAAAAAACACCAACTCGACAAGCATCTACGGATTTGTGTGCTCTGTGCTCTCTTCAGAAGCATTGGCAGACCAAATAATTGGTTGTGTGTGTCTCAGTTTTCTCCATTGTGGGGCTATTATTATTTTTAAAAGCACTAATGTCAATGATGTAACCTCTGGATTGACACTTAAGCCGTGGCAATCGGTGGCATAAATTAGTCTGAATCTATCATTGTGAAATCAAAATTTCGATCGATTCTGAGTTTAGCGACGGATCGATTCTTAAGCTCGCACAATCGGGCAACAAATCGGATGTTGCCTAGGAAAACAGACGACGATAGTGGCAAAGTTTACGAATCATGGGTAAACACGAACTCTTAGAAAAGCCAGTGAGCATGTGTTGTCATGGTCAACGCTGGGCTGATGGAAGGGCAATTCTTCAAAGGTGCCCCTCACACTAAAGGCACCTGTAATGTCTTAGGATCATTGTGCCTTGATCTGCGTTAAAGAAAGCGGCGAATGTGCGGGTTTCGTTCGTACAAGTCGTGTGATGTGCTGTGATAAGAAAAGACCAAGAAATATCATGGTTTTAATTATCAAGTTATAGTTAACGATTAAGTGCAACCTGGAGACAGCGGCAGATTTTGCAAAACTATGAGAAATGAATGGGTATGGAACTACTCGACCAAAATCTTTACTGTGGAGAATGCAACGAAGGAATAACCTCATATAAATCCAGAAACAATTGACGGCATTTTTTCTCGCTGTATATTCGCCTTGATTGAAAGAAGATGGCAACTCCACAGACATGTGAATTTGAAAAATGTTCCCACGGCACTTTTGCTTTCATAGAACCCATTCTGACTCACAATGTGTTGTGCTGCGACATAAACAAGCATGAGATTACTGAACATTCCACGCACGTAGCAACGCGAGCACTAAAAACCTCTCTATAATGATCAACAATAAGAATTTACAAATCCGACGGCCATATAACGCCAATGGCTCTTATAAAGTGTGATTTGTTAAGCGTTTGGTTCTCGATTGTCAACAGACAAAGACGTGAAAATCACAAAATGTACACAATTTTTTTCTTCAGTTGATACTTAATGCTAGCCATTTACATTTCTGGAACTGATTTTATGCTAATTTTTTTCCACGACTACCTTTTTAGTATTCCCTAGACAGGAAGCCTAGTCACTCTTTGGGGTATATTGCCTGGTAGCACGCTAAAAACACGTGTAATACAGACTTCCAAGGGCACGGCAGACACTGACCTGTAGGCATGGCCGAGTGATTTTACCAATCGAACTTACAATTAAGGGTGGATAGCGTATGGACACCACATTTCCGACCCAATGAGTCTTCGATTCCAAGCCATTGGGATAACGCAACAGAGGACGTCTTCAAACGAGATGACGCACACAAGTGGAGTTGAACTTCAACCAGCTTGGCAGCTGGCCAAAGATCGTGCTGACTCGACAGGCTTGTTGGTTGAGTCCAAGGTCCACCGCCGTCTGTAGCGCCAATCAAAGACTTAAGAAGAATTGATTTCAAAACCGTAAATGACCTCCTTACTTACTTAAAGTGGCGCTACACACCGCGGTGGACCTGGGTCTCTAACAACAAGCTTCTCCAGCCAACTCGATCTTTAGCTAGTTGCCTCCTGTTCCGCATGCATAGTTGGATGAGGTCCCTTTTCACTTGCGTGCGTCCCAGTCTTGCCCTACGGCGCCGTCCCTCTGGGGTGGATTCAAAGAGTTGTCGGACCTAAGAATTGGTTTCCATCCGCTCTACTTGATCTAGCCGTCCCATTCGTTGGATCTTCACTTTTCTGGCTAAGTCGATGTCAGTTCATCGTTATATCTCCTCTTCCAATCACCATCTATGGAGACGGGACCACAAATTACACTATGCATTTTCCTCTCACAGAAACCAAGAGCAGCTTCGTCCGATCCTCATAGTCCCTTTCATTCGGGGGGGTTGAATGGTTCATGCTGTCTGACAGAATCATCCTGCCCAGTCAACCTGGTGAACTTTACGCTTTGGTAACATTTGCTTGCCTCATTCCTGCAATAGTGTCCCTCTGCCTAATGCTCGCTTCTCATACTCGTTAATTTTTCTTCTGAAAAGCCGGTGTTTGTCTCTCCTCTTCTGCTCGTAGAGCTCACGAGCAGCTCTTGTCCTTGCGATGGCAGCGTCGCTTTGTAGGTTTCTTACTTGGCTGCATTTGCCTGCCGACAGTTGTCGAACCGAAGTTTCGTTGTGGTGGCAGACTGAAACCCACGGCCATCAGAAGCGCCATCTATGATGTCTTTATGGCAATGTTGCCACTGACCTTCAGTACTTCGTGTTGGCGGCGTAGGATTTCTTAAGGAGGTTAAGGGAGCCACGATCGGAATAGGATTTGGCAATCTCTTGCGACTTGCGAGCCGGCCTACGTTGAACTTCTTCACAGTATTTCCCTGTCTGGGCGGTGTTCGGGGAATTCGCAACCTTACCTTGGCTTAACGTCGTAATCCGAGTCAATGTTGGTGCCACGAAACGTTTGAAGATCTATAATCCTAAAGAAGTCCCTTGCGTCGATCGCAATTTGATCAACCATGTTGATGGTTAACGGCTGATGTTGTTTCCATGTTCCATGTGAATATCGAGACGTGGGTACCTTGTACTGGCAATCACAACACTTTGCTCCGCAGTAAGATCGATCACTCTTAATCCATTATCGGAAGTTGCTGCGGTGCAGGCTTCACCCCCTAAAACGAACGACAATTTCCTTACCGAACTCTTTTCACTAATTGGTCCATCGATTGTTTGGCTGTGTGGTACACACTCGAACTACACGTCGCCATCGACCAGGCTTAGGTTATGGAAGCGTTGTCGATAGTTGCAAAATGCGTAGAAGGAACAAATCACCGTCTTCATCAGCACCGGAGGCTACAACATCAATATTTTCCTCCGTACGATGCGCCCAATTACGGGTGTTCAGCAGTACTGCACGAGGAATAAAAATTACCTTTTTTCTCAACCGACTTATAGCAACAGAGCTACCCTCTTGAGTATTGATGGGCGCATTCGAATGATATATCGAGTGATAATCGATTATTACAACATTTCGAGAACATCTCGATTCTCAAGCAATCACTCGAATGACTACTTATCTCTCGAATGACGACTAGTCACTCGAATGACTACTAATCTCTCGAGTGACTACTAATCACTCGAATGACTACTAACCACTCACATGGCTTCTAACTACTAACACAAGAGAACTCGATTAATGCATCAACAGCGCGAGAACGAGTAACAAAAAATTCTTGTCGAGAGCTACTGATCAGGGACATGAGAAGAATGAAAGTGATTTGCTACAAGTTGTTTTTAAACGATTCGGTGAGATGGAAACAAATAAAGCTTCGAAAGCAACACTTCTGGACCCACAGTTGTTGTTGATGTTTTTATCAATGCACCGAGTAGTGGGTTCTTTTCCCTTGCGTTTTTCTTTCAATCTGATGTTCATTCTACGTTCCTGATGAGTATTTATCGACGAGAACTATTTGTTACTTGTTCTTGCACCAGTAAGACAATTATCGAGTTATCCTGTGTTAGTAATTTGTAATTAGTTAGTAGTCATTCGAATGATTAATAGTCATTCGAGTGATCATTCGATTATTAAAATATCTCGATTACTAAAGTCTCGATTCTTAAAATCATTCGATTATGCCCATCATTACTCTTGAGCAACGATCTAGTGAATGTGCGATCGTCTTTGAATCGCGAAAGGGTGCGGCCGCTTAATTCAATTTTATTTCAACAAGAACTTGACAAATTGGTACAGTTGGAGGCTAAAAGCTTAAGCTAGCGAAATAGGGATTGGCTTAACAGTAGGGGCTCAACGGATCTACAAAGCTTACGAGGCTTACAATGTTGTCAACCATAAGTTTTAAAATCATTGACATTCGATGTTCAGTTTCGTTTGTCCTTGTTGCTCCTCTCGGGGTGGGGTCGTGGTGGAGTGTGGTCGTGGTGGAGTGTGGTCGCCGCGTTTGTGACTGTGATCACTGTTTATTGATGCAGTCAGTTACTTGATGTCCTTGGAAATGACTCAATGCGTTGAGAAATTGTTGTCCTGGAGTCGAACATCCCAGGTCTCTGTTAGCTATGTTTGAGTGTGGACGGATGTCGTGTAGTTGTCTCTGGAACAGTGTCATCAAGGACCGTTGTAGGGAAACGATGCGGACTTCTTCGTAAAGTCTGCTCTTGCTGGGATACTTCTGAAGGGGTCCCTGTTACAAGTGAGACCGGTGCATATTCGGAGTGTCTTCCTCTCCACGATCGACAGCTTCTCATGCTGATATTGGAGAATGGAATGAGTTGCTTATAGAGTAGCAACCTTGCCTTCTGGCTTGGTCCATTTTGTTTTCTTAGACTTCTTAGACTGGACTCCGACAGCTTCGAGTAGTTGTTAAATTTCAGTTTCTCCGTGAAGTTAACACCGAGATACGTCACCACGTCTGTGTGACAATGGCAATGTGATCGCAGGGAGTGTGTCCAATACCCACCCAGTTGGACGTCCACAAAGTAAAGGCCTTCGGGGAATCAATTTCGGCGGTTTGTCAGCCGAATTTGCAATGCCATTGAGATGGTACTTGCGATCTGCACTGAAAGAGCTGCGCCCATCGGCTAGACACGTTGCAGATTGGGCACAATCTAGATGCTCCGACATTTTGCTAGTGATCCGCGTCTGCCTCCGGATGGTCTTCTGAAGCACATGAGTACTGATAAGGGTACAGTCGGTTGGCTTGCTGGCGGTTGAAGTTCGTCTTAATGCGTCCTGTTCGCACCGAAGTGTGGTGACTATCGTCGATCTGAACAAATGTTCGAAATGCACAAGTTTTGTTTTTGAGTTGGCAGTTCTAAGAGAGCTTTAGTTGAGACGGAGGCGGCAAAAATGGGTTTAGCGTTGAATGAGGGCAAAACAAAGTATATGCTGTCATCAAGAAAGGACACACAACATCGACGACTCGGTCAGAACGTCACCATAGGCAGCTACAACTTCGAGGTTGTAAAGGACTTCATCTACCTTGGCTTCCAAGTAAATAGTGCGAACAACATCAGTACCGAGATTAAACGCAGAATAACTCTTGCCAACCGGTGTTTCTTTGGGCTCAAGAGGCAATTGATTAGTAGAGCCCTCTCTCGAAAGATCAAGCTCACGTTATATAAGATCTCTTGATCATCCCTGTCCTGCTGTATGGCGCGGAAGCTTGGACTATCTCAAGAGCGGATGAAGACGCACTTGGTCTCTTCGAGAGAAAAGTTCTGCCTTCAATCTTTGGTCCTGTGTGCGTTGAAGGTTCTTGGAGAAGGAGATTCAACCACGAACTGTACAGCGACATGAGTCTAGTCAGACGTCTACGCATTCAACGCCTAAGATGGCTAGGCCATGTAGAGCGCATGGACAACACTGCTCCAGCCCGAAGAGTCTTCGACTCCGAACCAGTGGGACAACGCAATAGAGGACGACCACGAACCCGACGGCGCACTCAAGTGGAGAAGACCCTCAACCAACTTGGAGTGCGAAATTGGAGGCAGCTGGCTAAAGAACGTGCCAGCTGGAGAGGATTGTTGACCGAGGCCCAGGTTCACCCCGGACTGTAGCGCCACAAGAAGAAGAAGAATGAAGACCAGCTCGTTTCGCCTGTTCTTCAATCGCAGTGAAAGCTTCCACTAGAGCACGTAGTCGCTTTAAAAAACCGCGACAATGTCGATGTCATCTGCGTATCCCAACAGCTAGACTGACTTGTAGAAGAAAGTGCGTCTATTCCCAAACCTAACCCAATTCAATTTTGGAAGAAGTTCTAAGAGGGCGTGTTTGAATTTGGCAAAAGTCATGAAATGATCCAATCTATCTGTGTTTGGAGGAATAGCGCGGAAGTCATTTCACATGCGACAAGAATGTGGGCCGACTTATTTTTGAGGCTTTTTCTCTGGAGAAGCTGCTGTAAAGTCTGAAAAGAAATGAGGTCAACTGTTGAATCCCGAATACTTACTTAATTTTTGTCATGTGGAGTTCATTCAACTTCTTCACGCCATACCTTTGACAACTGATCGAATTTCTGACTCTTGCCTCCGCTCAAGTCGATGGCATCATTATAATGCCTGCAGCTGCACCAAGTCAGGGTAAAAATAAAACCTCACAACACATCAAGCTCGTTCCAGGATCATTGCCCTTCCCATTCAACCCGAAAAAACGTGTTGACGACAATAAATTTCGAAGCAAAGTGCGGATCACAGGGTTCATTTTAAAATAACTCCACCCGATCATCCTTATCAACTGGGCCCCCCTTTTGTTTACCAAGCTTCAGGTTGAAAGAAACTATACGCAAGTGTTTTAACCTGCCTCTGCAGCAGTTTTGGGCTTTCGCCGAAGTGTGTGTGAACTCGTTTCACTCACTGTATCGCCGCGCCGTTCATAAGAACACATAACAAAGCATAATCTCGATAACCCTTTATTGTGCGTCTGATCGTGAGTTGCTCTTGATCGTTTGTTTGCGCGCCTCTATTCCGCATTCGATTGGCACTAATGATGGGATATTTTGTTTAGATTTCATCACATCGCCAATTCGCTTCCACTCGGGGTTCGTTGGCATATATCCCCGAAATCAGGTTACACCGAGTGTTGCCCTAAAACACATCAAATTAGTCAGCTCGCTGGAAGACAACAGATTCCGACGAACGTATCGGTGTCACAATATGCATGAATATATGCCTTGCACCGGAGCCAAAGCCAAAGCCAAAGCTCCAGTCATAAATTAAAAGTTATAATTTACTGCGGCTATGTTGGCATTTGCGATTTATTCGAGAAATGATGCATTTTGCTCTGCATTTACGCAAATGCTGTGTGGCGCCCAGTTCACGTCGAAGAGCAAGTAAATTCGTTTGAAAGCAACTATTTTTGGAGATCTGCGTCTTAAAGGCTGAATGACGTTGATGTGGTTAATTTCTGTGGAAATCTTTGTTTATCGTGTGCCAACGGGGGAAATGCTGTCAGTCGTTAAGATCGAGCAAACACAGAGAACACCCACGGAGAGCAAAGTTTAAATGTTTCACATAACAAAAGCCATCGTTCGAGCGACCTTGCTGCGGCTAGAGTTCACCATTCAGTCACTCAGTTTTATGGCCGACAATGTGATCGCTGGGAGTGTGTCCACCACAACACCCAGTTGGACGTCCATAAAGTAAAGGTCTTCGGGGAATCAATTTTGGCAGCTGGTCAGCCGAATTTGCAATGTCATTGGGGTGGTACTTGCGATCTGCTGCGCATTGGGTAGACACGTTGCGGATTGGTCAAAACCGTCGCCAGATGAAGACCAAGAGAAGATCTTGTTTTCGGTATTCACTAACTTACTTGAGGTGGCGCCCACAGTCCGAAGTGGATCCGGCCTTCAACCAAAGAGCGTCTGCAGTCAGCTTGATCGTTAGCTCCGCCTTGCGCTAGTTACTCGTACTTGAACTCGTCAACTTGGCGGTGATTTCTTTTGCTGAAGCCTCATTGACTCCGTCTTCATGAAGGCTCAAGTTATTCCGAGACGTTATCCCTCGGAGTGAGTGGATGCTCGATTCTCCAAAGCAGACCTCTTGGAAAAAGCTTATTTCTGGCCCGTAACTACTATGCAACAAAAATAATATGGGTGGCACTACAGCCCGTAGAGGGCCAGGGCCTAGCTTCTCAGCGAACACTCGTGTTGTGTGTCCTACTCTTCTCTCAGGAGTGGAGGGGATCTACAGTTTTCTGCCGACTTCGAACGGCCTGGTTTGAGAAGCTCTTTTCTAGACAGGAATACTGATTGAGCATTGTCAGTGACTCGAAAAAGGTGAGGCCCTGAACATTATTTCTGCCCCACAGACCAGGGATCGAACCTACAACGCCAAGGGGCCTTCATGGCCCACAATCTACTGCCGCCCCCGACCTAGAGTCCACATCTCCTATTGTGCCTCTCATTATTTTCCACTAATTACGAGGAGTGTCGCACACATAACCACCCGCCCACGACGACGAACGAACGAACGTCTTCAGCAACATAGTAAGTCACCATCGACCCTCAGTCACGTACGCCTTGTGAAAATGATTTTTCCCCATTCTCTAATGCGAAATTCCAATTAATCGCCTCTCCTGCCACACCAGTGCACACCGAGCTCTGTGCAGCAGCTCGTCTGTACATTCGCCTGCGTGCATCAGCATTTGCTGCATTTCACCGTGTTTACTTTGTGCGCCACAACCGGTCAATTCATTCGCCTTCCGATCAAACGTCAACCTTGAAGATTTTTGATTAATACCGCGAATGCATATCAATTCGATTGACACTTGGTCGACCTCAAACGTGCCACCCTCGGCTTCATTCATTCATTTTCACCCGCCGAATGGTCGCGTTTATGGGAGCTGTCGCTCGGGCATGAAATGAGGAAAGCAATATAATTGAACAAACTCAGTTGCACTTGACTGCAACCGTGGTTGGTAGCGCGCACTCGGTGGCGTATGTGGAATATTTCTGTCAATGAGCACAGGGGGGTCGGTAATGAAGGTTTTTTTTTTTTTTTTAAAACCGTGCTCTTGAAGGCATTTGTTGAAACAGTGGTTGTCTGGACTACGCGTTTGTGGGATTATCCGTCACATTTGCTGTCCACATCTTCCTGTCGCCCACTGTTTTAATCTCAGCCAATTCAGCTCCAACCTCTCAGCGAACCAACACGCGATGGGTAGCTCGGTCCTTAGGGAGTGCGTGGCAGACGGTAATGATGCTCTGCCCCATTCGACCTTCAAACGCGCACGACCCAACGCTCGATGCGTTGCATTTAAGGGTCGGTGTGAGTTTTAAATAAGTAATTCTAAGGTAAATATTTAAAGGCTCTTTCGCCTCTGTTTCATGTTTCATCGGTCTTGCCCGCACACACCTTAAATAAAACCCCATTGCGATGTGCGAGTCTGCGTACGGCACAAAATCAGTTCACGCTCTCCCAGAGAGAGAGAGAGAGAGCGGGAGAGAGTGTGTGTGTTTGCATCGAAGCAATGGAACAACAACTGTCAGATTGTTTTCACTCCACATCCGCTGCAAAATTCACCAAAACCTTAGAATTGCTGCTTCACAAAACGACCACAATTCAGATAAAGTCTGCAAACGATTTTGTTATCAACTAAAAATATTCCAAGGAGAGGGAATTGAATCTGAATCTTAAATAAACAAACAAATTACCATCCCTGCCGCCCACAAGAGGCAGCAGCAGCCCCCCAAAGATGCTCATGCTGCTGACGCCGACACCAACACCAACACCAACACCAATGCAAATGCCGCCACCAACAGCGGTTTTGGGTGGCAAATGGCGAGCGCTGAGCACACAGCCACGGAACGAAGAGAAGAAAATATCTTCTCAACTATACCCAGTTGTCTGCGATTCGATTCAGTTCAGATCATCGCTTCAACGTGACGAGGTCGGAATAGTTTCTTTTTTTGTTCTCCGTCCCGTGTACACATAACACAGAACCAACAACAAGAGCCAACAAAAATCTGTCAATAATAGAACAGAAATATATTTCTTTTCGTAGTCCTCCCCGTCGAGATACACTCGCATGCACACGAAACTGCTTGTAATTCTCGAAGCGCGCGCCCTGCGGATGAGTTAAATTTAGTGCACAGCACGAGAGGAGAAAAGTTGAATACGCCACGCAATAATTTAAATTAAATAATAGTACAATTTTCCAGTGCCACCAGACGCGAGTGTGTTCAGAGTGACAGTTGAGTGAATACGATTTTGTGAAGCCAGATAGAAAAAAAGAAAAAAAAAAAACACACGAAAGCCCAGTGACACATGAATAAGACACAGAGATACATCGCGCTATAGTCTCTCTCGTAATCGATTAGCCAGCAGCAAGGAGCTCCTAGTTGTTTTATTTTTTTTTTTCGGTTTTTCTTTGATTTCGGTTCATTGTTTGTGGTGTATTTTCGAGTGTGAGGTTTTTTTTATTTTTTGTTGGCGCGCGCCTGTGATCGCTTCAGCAAGCACCAAGCACGAGGATGGCCATGGTGGAAGGCATGACAACTATCGATTTGGGGCCAATCCCACCGACAACACCAGACTCACCGTCAAACGATGACAGGAGCACTGTGGGGCAGGAGGAGGCTATTGAAACGCCCGAAGAGAGGTTTGTTTATGCTTTTACTTCATTCAATTGTCATAGACACAGTCGGCGGCGGTTGTGGGGGTGGTCCTACTTAATAAAAGAAAACCAAATGAGTGACGTACGAACGAGAAAAAAAAGCTGTCACATCGATTCGTCAATAATTTCCACTCCGACTCTCTAGGAATGACAATTCCATTTGGAAATGCTCATTGGATGCGTCATTCGTGAAGTAGGGTTTCCCTTTTCTTTTTTTTTTTTTTCGTTCGTTTGTATTCATTATCTCCTTCAAGTGAACAGCAAGGATATGCCGTCGCCACCATCATCGTTGTTGTCGGTGTTACCGCCTGCTATTGACGACGTCCTGTTGTCGGGTGCCCTTGTTATTGTCAGTGTCGAAGCGGGTGTGTAACTTAAAAGTGATGTCATATATCAAGTTGAAAGGACACTGCTGTTGGGAGAGTACAATGAAATCAGTTCGGTGTGTGTCATCCTTTATTTTTATATAACTTTTTTTTTTTTTCCTTTTGAGATATATTTTTGTTCTTGCTCTCATATCCATCGACTGTGAATGCCTGTGAGATTTTACACGGATTCAATGAATGAAATATATCGCGTGTCTCGGCAGTTGGGGTAGCTTTGTGTTTCATATCAATCTATTGTGTCTTTCATGTGATTTTTCGTTTGTTCATCTAATCGAAACGACACTGCTCATTGGATAGTGTCGGTGTCTGTGGGCTTCGATGTGGTCATTCGCAATGAGAGGTGCTCGTGGCATTTTTTTTATGATAATTTTGTGAAAATTCAGATTAGCTTGAAGTCGCCCGCTGGTTTTTCTGTGTCCGCCAGTGATTCAATCATTGAGTGTTCTCATTCAGAAATATACACGTTTTTCCTTTCCTCACCATTTTTTACCCGTTTCCTTGAAGCGCTCACAGTCTAGCAGCAAATTTGATTGATTTTAGACAAGTCTTTGGTCTTTCGTGTGTCCAACATTCTCAGATCGTAACGCTTTAATGGCCAATTAAAGTAATTAAGTCGTTAAATTAAGCAGAATTCAACTTCATTTACGACATGTCCATCTGGGTGCATTCAGCCTTCCATTTCTGGTCTCTTGAAGTGATAACATTGCGACGTAGTTTGTTGGCATTTCGGAGAAATCTTTCTTCATCACACACACCCACATCACCGTCACAGTTGTCCCTTAAAGTCAAAAATACCCTCCATAGCTTGAAAAATGTGTGACCTCATTCCCTCAACAGCCCTCCGCCGACGGTTCACCCTCCAGTGTCCCATTTTGGTTTCTTGTTACGAAATTCCCTCTCTCCGTTCGGATCTAGTTTTCGTATGGAATAACCCCTATTTTTGGTATAAATACATTAAATTCCCATTTCATGCCGTCGTGAAGTCAGCCATTCGGTAATTGGTTGCCGAACTATGTACATCCACTCTAAGGTTCAGACTTTCTTTTGGATGAGCAATCTCTGAAGGTCATGGGAATTCTCGAAAAATGGTTGCCGGGGTTGACTGTTCTGCGGCCTGCCCCTCTCTGTGACAGTGTCGCCATCAAACGACGACCATCAAAATAGCATCCAAATTCTCCGCAATGCTGTGTGTCTAATAAAGACAAACCGGGCATGAGTGAAAGGGAAAACTGCTGGTTTTCAAGTCAAGATGATTTTGTTGCTTTTGCCAAACCACCCCCAAAACGAAATGAACTCACTCGCAGCTCAAGAGTCTTAACGCGTGAAATGACATTAACAGAGTTATTTCAAAGTTTATCACTAAATTTTAGACTTTATTGAACCTCTTTTCACTTTGAATCCCAACATGAGGTCAGTTTAATTCACAAGTCAGTAAAGCTATTCAGTAAAACGTCATCAAAAAACAAGAGAACTACAGGTGTGACTGCTTCTGTCGAAAAGAAGATGGTGATAGACAATGTTTTCAAGAGTTCAGTCTCCTGGGGCAGACACTCTATTTGATTTTCCTCTGAAGACTGTTTTGTGACTGACCTCCCGCGGGTATTGCAGCAATGTGCTTTGCTTTTTGTGGAATCACTTCGTTTTTCGCAGAGGTTCCATTGCGACTGAGATCCTAGATCGCATCATAAGTCTATGTTCAGGCAGGGTGCAACCGTTGACGTCAACGAATGACACTTCTTCAGTATTTCAGTGAAAAATTGCATTTGTAATTTATTAAGTCTTTTGTATAACTTCTCGGTAATCTTTGCTTATTGTTTGAAGCTGGTGTGAACTAGGCTTCAGCTTGCAACAATTAGGTTAGATTATGTTATTGGGCAGCCAGTACACTTGACCTTTATTGGTGCCCACTGCAAATGATGACTGGATCAGATTTGAAAACCAGATAAAAGCGAATTAAGTTTTTCTTTCACTGGGACTCGAACCTGGGACCCCTACAACCGATGGCAGCCACTCAATCAACTGCGCCATTCAGGCATTCTTACAACAATTGTAATAACATAATATGGGTGGCACTACAGCCGGTAGAGGGCCAGGGTCCAGCTTCTTAGCACCCACTCGTGATGTGCGTGCTATTGTTCTCACTTGTTTAAGGGATCTACAGTTTAATGCTGACTCCGAACAGCCATGTTTGAGAAGCTTTTCTAGACAGGAAATACTCTTTGGGCATTGTCAGTGACTCGAAAGAGGTGGGGTCGTGAAAATTTTGTTCGTCGCACAGACCAGGGATTGAACCTACAACGTCGGTGTTGGGATCGACGCTCCTACCTAATTACACGTGTTATAAATATCTTTCAAGTGGACGAGGCCAACTATTTCATGCCGACTCCGAACGACACTGTACACTGTACTCTCTGGAGCAGTACAAAGTTGTCAAATGACGTCTTCGCGTTTTCCATTGGCAGATGTGTTTATCTCCTAGATCTCTTAAGAAGTCGATGTCCAGATAGTGCTCTAATGGTTTGTGTGACCGACTTTATGTTGTGACGAGTTCATCAAAAGTTGAGTAAAAAACACTGGTGTACCCTTTCTGGGGTCTCGTCTGTATCACTAGCCGGTACTTTTTGTCTATTTGATCGGTGTGAACCTGGCCCTTTTGGGAACTGCTGCCATAATTACTCGTTTTGTAATTCTCCTCCTCCAAGTAGACAGACGCAGTCTTCGAGGCACATCCAGAGTGGTTGCTGCAAAAGTTAGCCCCAGAAGCACTTCTGACTGCAACGCCTTCTGTGGTCATCAATCATCGTCATCACTTCAAACCATGGTACATGATACACTAAAGGGGCAGCGAGGGTATAGCAGGCTCTAGAGAACTTCAGACCACTCGATCGTCTGCCATCGACTCTAACCCATCAAGAGAATATGGCCAAGGTCAACTAAAGGAGTTTTTGGACTTGGTCCACCCACCACGTCCTGGGCCTGCAAACGGAATGCCTTCCTAATGGAGTCGCACTTAAAGCACACCTCAGAAGACGTGATGATGAGGACACTCGTGCCACGTGTCTAAATCATCGAAACATAGCTTTTCCGGAAGAACCAAAAGGACAATGGACGCGTTAAGACGAATATGTGTATAACACATTCGATGGACTATCACGATGATGTTTGCCTACTGTCGCATCGACTGATGCACCTTCAATTGATGGTTCACAACCTAGAAGCTGAGACAAACAAAGTGGGAATCAAAATGATTACGGAAAAAACCAAAACCCTTGGCATTGCTGACAACTGAACAATGCCGGAAAGAAAGTCGAGCAACAACTTACGAGGTGTGATCTCGGCTAAACTCAATGGCTCCGAACTTGATGTGTGCAATTCTTCTTCTTCTTCTTTGGCTGGCGGTACAGTCCGGGGTGGACCTTGGTCTAGATGGAGAGGCATACCATCTAGCCCGGTATTGTGCTAAATGGTTCCCTTCCAGCTGCGTGCGCCACCGTAGGCGTGGTCTTCCTTTACCGCATTGTCCCTTGGGGTTGGAGTCGAAGACTTTCCGGGTCGGAGCATTGGTGTCCATTGGCTCTACGTGGCCTAGCCATCTGAGACGAGAGATTCGAACTCGTTTGACCAAGTCGATGTCGCTGTAGAGCCCATACAGCTCGTAGTTCAGTCTGCTCCTCCAAACACCATCCGTACATACGGGATCGAAGATAACTCGAAGTGCAACAGTATCGGGAAGGCTAGCTGCGTTCGAAATGCTATCCACGATCTGGAAAACGATTGTAATCAGTTTGATGACCAAACTGCGACTGCTTCGCTCTAGAATAGAACCGGTGCTTGTTCATGGATGCCCTGCCAGGAAAGTGGACACCATGACCACACGAAAGCTGCAATCTCCTGTAAACAGATGTTCGAATTTTGTGGACCAACCGTATCTCAAACGAGCAACTACACCTGAGAACGGACCAAGAACCTATCAACAAAACCATACGAAGGAGAAAATGGCAGTGGGTTGGACACATCCTACGGGGAGAAGTACGCTATGCATGCGCTGATACAGACAGGCAGAACAGCGGGACGCCCTAGTCGTCCTAAAGTGGCACAGGAAAGTTGAAGAGGAATCAAGCTATTTAGGAATTAGTTTGAGAGAGCGCTGGTGTGCTTGACACTCTCCCGATGGACTTAGGGATTTAAGTGAGAAAGTAAATGCAAACCACACACTCGCCTGAAATTGACGAGAGACTACACTACACCACGATATTTGTGCCCAGCCTGCGTATGCTCGTTTCCTAGAAACAAAATTTGACCGATCCGCTTACTTTTTAAGGAAGCCCGTCAGTCATAGTGAAGTCTAAATGAGTCCGCTGACTGTGACCTGATGACCATCACCAATCTGAGGTACCTCAATGGTTACACACGCTTTTCCGAACAGGAGTCTCGGAGCAAGAGCACATAATTTTCCCTTAATTGACGAAGTCTTGGTGCGGTACGTCGAAAATCGACTGAAATTGAAACTGGGGTGAAGTGCGGGAGTTTTATTCCATGGCGTCCCATCATGGCCGCTGCCTTGGCTTTCAAGAGTTTCCTATGAATTTTGAAGAGATCTGCGTCAGTCACAAGACTGTACCCACGTCAACCTAGCGCGGATGTTCCCAACAATTTCCTTCAAAATCAATGACCCAACAGCTTCCTCTTCTCCCTCACGTCGCCAAAAATAGACCACACCAGCCTCTGACTCTGTCCACCCATCTAAGCGGGAATCCGGATTCGATTCTGTTCCTCTCGCGTGACCCTCTCCTGACCGCCAAAGTTCAACCAAAGAATAAAAATTGAATAATTGAACAGACGCACCACGCGAAATCATGCATTCCACTGACTCACTGACAGGTGTTGGCACGACGTTAGCAAGGCGCGTTCTATTTTCGGCAGGCACGAAAGTAAATATCCATCCTCTTCGGCGTTTGTTTAGATGTTCGCCAGGAATTCGATTCAGACAACCGCGTCGGTGCAATAAATAAATACTGATGTTTACACGAACCGCTCGGCTAATTGATGAAATCCCCACCGAAACGGACCACGCCACGCGAAACCAGGGATCTCCTCCGACCGAGGGGGCGTTCCAATTAGACCCGACACGACAACAAATTGTGCCTGGTGACGGGCTTTCTTCCGATGGCAGACTCGTGGCTCTCATCAGACCCAAGCACTGACTCATCGCGGCCCCTCTGCGCAACTGAATCACCTCGTCTCGTCATAGCCGAAATCAATTATGGCACTGGCTCTAAATGATTTACGATCAGCCGGCCGGTGGATGGCTTTCACGCGCGATTGGTGGCTGCCCACCGGCGGGCTTTTGTTGAAGCAATTAACTAATTTGCAGCGGGAGGACGTGGCCGGTGACACATATCCTAGCGAGCTAGTATTTACGTCTTGCGACGATAAGAGTGTCACGTGCTTTAAGCAAAAACACTCTGAGATGCGGCAATATATCAAGTGTGACAGGTTCTCGGGAAAGTAGATAACACAGCTGCGGCTGGCTGCGACACCGCAATGCGATCTGGTTTGTTTGCCGAGCCTTTTATGTGCAGCCACTGCGGTTGTAAATCAAACGGTGTGCTCGGTAAACAAGGCTTGATGTTGATGGCTTTGTTGACAAGACGTGTTCGTTCGCAGCTCTCATTTGAGAACGACGGGGGCGTGCGGAGCTCGGTATACAAAGTTGTAAATCGGATTAGGCCATGCGTCCTCTGACAGAGTCCCCAAAAACAGAGACGCAGGGGAGCTGCGCAGTGATGGGGGGATTAGGCTTATTTACCACAAGGCCTTTGTTGTGCACCTCTAAAGAGTGTCGCCATCTACCCGTACACCGGGCAGGCGCCCGGTGGCTTCGACTGGCGCACGTGAAGACCACACTCGTCGGGTCACGTGTTTTAAATTCCGACGCTCATTAGACTCGGCAACTTGAAATACTGCCGCAGTTGTTATTACATTTTTATTGTCAAGAATTTACGTTCTCGTCGGATGTCAAAACGAACCGAGTCTGAGCCGACCAAGGTTCATGTGCTAAAGTTGAACACACTCTCCGTCGGTCGCGAGATGTGCGCGAACTTTGAGAAATATTTCCTGTTTTCAGTCGGCTTTGAGTTGGGTGTGACAAACCAGTTGGCCGCAGTGACTTGTCGAATGACTGGGAAATACTTAAGCCAATCCTTTTATTTGCCATTAAGAGACATGTCGATGTGAAGGGGGCTGCGTTTGAACTTCCAAGCGATTGACACGACTGTTCTTGGGTGCATGTGTGGGACGAGGAGAGTGCAGAGGCATGCTTCCACTGTCCGTGTGATTTGGGACAACATGGAATTTATACTTCGAAGTTTATTTTGGCACAATTATGAGGTCACCCATTTGCTATACACATGCGGCACAGTCGTGCAATGGTTCGCCTTATTATGCCTGGTCACATTCACTGCCATTTCCGCTGTGGCCTCTGATGTAGGTGTTCTATGGGGGGACACGTTGCTTGAGCATCGATTGACTTTAGACAATAGGCATTAGGTGCACTCATCACTTCAATGTTTCTTATTGTTCCTAAATGTCTATTGTTGATGCGGCAGGAGTTGATCTGGTTGTGCGTATGCATCAGCTCATCAGTAAGATATGGTCGGGGGAAAGAATGACCGATGATGAATGCCCGATGAGGCATCCTTTCCCCCAACCGTATCTTACTGATGAGCTGATGCATGCGCACTGGTTGTGCCAGATCAACTCCTGCTGCTTCAACAAAAAACATTAGGAAACAGATCAACTCCTGCTGCTTCAACAATAGACATTATGCAACAATGAGAAACATTGAAATCTCAGCATCATTTGTTCGGTCCACAAGAAAGAAGACTCCTTCAACTGTGCCAACTATCGAGGGATCAGTTTCCTCAACATCGCAATATCCTCTCTGTCGTTTTGTGTGAACCTCTGAAATCATTTGTCAATAACCTAGTGGGCCTTATCAGTGCGCCTTCATCCATCGACCAAATATTCACAGTATGGCAGATCCTGGAAGAGTTTCAAGAAATGCAGATCGACTCCCACCACCTGTTCTTCAATTTCCAGGCCGCATGTGACAGCGTGCATAGAGACCAGCTACAGAGCGACCGCGACGTCTAGTTTCGACATTCCTGCCAAACTCGTCACGTTGTGCAGGATGGCGATGGAGAACTCTCGCTGCTCCATCAAGGTCAGTAACGAACTCACCGAGACCTTCAATGTCAAAAAAGGTTTTAGGCAAGGCGACACACTGTCATGTGACTTCTTCAACATCATACTTGAGAAGATCGTGCGGAACTCAAACGCAAACACCCGAGGCACGATCTTCCAAAAGTCCGTTCAACTGCTTGCTTACACGGACGACATTGACGTGATTGGACGAACATAGCGAGCCGTCAATGAGGCGTTTGCTGGCATTGAAGCGGAAGCGGCTAAAATGGGTCTAGCGATAAACCAGGGCAAAACAAAGTACATGCTGTCATCACGAAAGGACGCACAAGAAACTCTGAGGTAGTCAAGGACTTCGTCTACCTAGACTCTGGAGTAAATAGGGACAACAACACCAGTACCGAGATCAAGCGCAGAATAAGTCTTGCCAATCGTTGTTTCATTGGACTTAAGAGACAATTGAGTAACAGAGACATATATCGGACTCGGATCTCCGACCTGGCGCAAAGACACGTACTCTATTGAAAGCGGATGAAGAGCTTTTAGTCGTTTTGAGAGAAAGGTTCTGCGTGCGATCTGTGGTCCTACTTGCGTTGATGGCGCCTGAAGGAGAGTGTCGTAGGCTCCAACGCTTAAGATGGCCAGGTCAAGTAGAGCGTATAGACACCACTGCTCCGGCTCGAAGAGATTTCAATTTCGAGCAACAGAGAACGTCCTCGAACGAGGTGGCGCACGCAAGTGGAGAAGGACCTCAACCAACTGGCGTTTTCCATTCTTGCGAAAGGATGCGTGACTAGTTTGTACATAGGTACAGACGTACAGTCGACTCTCGATAATTCGAATAATTTTTTTTACGTTACGTGTTTAAGGTGGTGCTAAAGTCCGACCAAGTTATTGACCAACAACCTTAGGCGCTTGGCAGAGAAGATCTTATAAGCCGTGTTTAGAAGACTGGTGCCTCTATAGTCACCGCAGTTTCGACGGTATCCTTTGTTGTGGATCGATTATTGAAAAACTCTTGACAAGTCGAACAAATCATAAGTGTTTTGGTCTCGTTGATTAGAAGTGATTGCTCAAACGAGCTGCCATCAAACAGTTCGATGTTAGCAATTGGGTTCCCCTCAGTAATTTCGAATTTTCGTCTTCTTTCCTTTGAATTCTTGTTCTTTGGCTGGCGCTACAGTCCGGGGTAGACCTGGGCCTCATCCAACATGTCTTGTGCTAGTTGCTTTCAGCCACTGACGTTTAACTAGTTGGGATCCCTTTCCAGATGCGTGCCCAGCGATTTTCTTTACTTTGAAATTTCACAGACATTTATCTCGTTTAATGTTGGTGGCGTGTCTACTAACCACTCTCAATCACTTGCGATGAAGAGTATGGAAGTCAATGCTCTCCACTCGCACGAGTGATTATTGTTGGGGTTGACTAAGACTGCAGAGCGAGTTTCGGCAGTTCCTAGGCGTAGCTTTCTGGCTAAGCTTGAAACCATTAAATCTGACTATCTTAGGCCTCTTACGATATTTGATCCGAATGCCTTAAATCCGACTCCATCAGGAAGGCGTTCCCTTTGCACACCCAGGACTAGATGGGTGCACCAAGTCCAGAAACTCACTTGGCTGCGCCTGGGCATAGATTCTGATGAGTTAGAGCCTATAGCGGGGAATCGAGTGGCATGGAGATGAAGATGATGCTTGCTCAGAATAAACATGCCACCGCTTGAGTTAAGACCAGGCCAGAGCATAAATGACAAGCGGTTGAAGGCGACTCACTGAAGCAAATTCAATCCTGTGAAGCTCCTTGCTAGTGCCACGCAGTGACGTGCATTGTTCTGTTCTCGTATTTGAGCTGGTGGTTCATCCTACCCACAAATCAACCAAGGACAAGTGTGAAACCCTCTGTCATCTTCCTCCTTAGCGGGCGCTACATTCAACATCTTCTTTGATTGGCGCTACAGTCCGCGATGGACCTGGGCATCAACCAACTTGCCTCTCTCACCAGCACGATCTTTCGCCAGCTGCCTCCAGCTGCGCACACCAAGTTGGTTGAGGTCCTTTTCCACTTGTGTGCGCCATCTCGTGGGATGACGTCCTCTGTTGCGCTGTCACAATGGCTCGGTATTGAAGACTCTTCGGGCGGGAACTGTGGTGTCTATCCACTCTACTAGCCATCTTAAGCGTTGGATCCGAAGGCGCTTAACTAGGTGCATGCCTCTGTTCGCCTTCTCCTCCAGATGCCATCAACGCAAACAGGACCAAAGATCGTACGCAGAACTTTTCTCTCAAAACAATCAATAGCTTCTTCATCCGCTTTCAATAGTGTCCATGTCTCTGCGCCATAGAGCAGGTCATGGATGTTGTATACAAAGTGAACTTCGTGTTTCGAGAGATGGCTCTGTGTGCGCCATCTAAAACGAGGACGTCCTCTGTTGCGATGTTCCAATAGCTCGGTATTGAAGACTCTTCGGGCATACACTCAACATGCCCTCCAATTACCACGATCTTGGGCCTCGACTTTCGCACATCCACCTTTTGATTGAGATCCACACCTTTCCAGCTGGGCACGCTATCCGAGGCGATATCTTCCTCTATCACGTTCTTCCTCGAATACTTGCCAAACCGGAGCTTTGGTGTCTATTCCCTCTACATGCCTCCTGATTCGATTCCAACACTAAGGACCGATGTGGGCGGCACAGGAATCGTCGCCCATTCGTTTGACTAAGTCCACGTCGTTTCACGACTCGTAGGGTTCGTCGTCTCCTCCCAAGTCCTTCTGCGCAAACGGAGCCGAAAATAATTCAAAGGATTTTTTTCCCGAATCGAACAAGAAGCTCCGGGTCAGCATTTGACATTGTCCATGCTTCTGTCAGAGGGACACCCGGACTGGGATTAACAAGGTCTTAGGTGGAGATAGCATGGTTCGTCGAAGGCTTAATTTTGCAGTTGCCACCCAAGCCTAAAAACACAGCGATTGGGCTGAGTTGTCCCTCGTTTTAACTCCGCTGGGCAGAGACCATTCCGCAGATTATTGCGAAAGTGACATTACATGCCGCCTATTTTGACAGTTTGTCCAAGACGTCGCGTATTGATGGACCTTTTCCGTGGACAGCGTGGATTTCGTCTTACCCTCGTTCCAGACTAAAGGAATGAGTGTGACATGCTACACTGCAGTGCAAAATCGCGTTCCGAGATGGACCTGGGCCTCAACCAAATAGCTAGCTGTCTCCAGATTCGTACGTCAAGTTGGCTGTTGTTCTTTTCTACTTGGTTGCGCCATCCTAGACGCAAGCCTCCCCTGTTATTACGTTTAATTTACAAGATTCTCGCTCCCACACAATTACATCGCCTCTTCCGGGCTCGAAGCGGAGTCGCAAATTGTGTTTGTGACTTCTGTGTGCCTCTCCTAAAGCCCCCACATTGCATTACGAAATCCCAAGCAAATCGCACCCTATCTTGAAGATAATTCCATTCCGCCCTGCACACAATGCGAATTAGCTACATCAAGATGAAAAACCAAACAAAAAACTAATCAATTACCATTTTCTCTCTCCCACACACAGATACGAAAGATTACTCCGTCGGGCGCAGGTGGAAGACTTAAACGAGGTCTCCGGCATCGGATGCCTCTATCAGAGCGGCGTAGATCGTCTGGGCAGACCTGTGATTGTATTCTGTGGGAAGTGGTTCCCGGCGCACGATATCGATTTAGAAAAGGTAACCGCACTCAACTGTGTGCCCACTGGACTGTCTAAACGTGCTCCATTCGCTTCTCTCCCCACTTGTAGGCACTGCTGTACCTGATCAAACTCCTGGATCCAATTGTAAAAAGTGATTATGTAATAGCGTACTTCCACACTTTAACTTCGACAAACAATTACCCCTCGCTGCACTGGCTACGTGAGGTATACAATGTACTGCCGTATAAGTGAGTAGACATGTCGCGCCTCGCAAGTGGAGCTGAGTGAAAACTTTGCAAATTTCCTTTTTTTCACATTCACAGATACAAGAAGAACTTGAAGGCATTCTATATTGTGCATCCGACTTTCTGGACCAAGGTAAATATATTTCCTCCCCCCTCCGCCCCACACACACACACACACACACCAATCCCCATCACGTCACGTGAGACTAAAGGTCATCCCGCCGTGAATCGGTCAAGAAAGTTTTCTCTTGAACCGCCTTCGATAGTTGAGCATGTGGCTCTATTTATGGACGTCTAATGTTGAATTCACCCCTTTCGGGGATGGAGTGGGACCGTGCCGAAAACAAGCAGTACAAGGGACGCATGGGGTGCATTTGGAATCAGTAATTTATATTCCATCACATGTCTAGCGTTGGCCTCAGCGGCTGTTTCAACGATGAGCGACTGTCTATTAATATAAATTGCGCATGGATTATTCCAAAAATAACATTTATCGCCGACGAACTTACGAAAAGCGCACGTCAGCACCGTTTTTGCCGTCGGCTGTGTTTGTGAAGAACTTACTTGAAACAGACCTTGCCTGGGTCGTTGGGACGTATCTGCCCCGTGTACCGCGACACTTCAACTCTTTGTCACAATGGGACTTTGAAGAACGACATGTGACGGGAATTTATTGGACAACCTCTGGAGCTTGTGTTGTTTCTTGAAAATTGTTTGCGAAGGTCTTGGGGAATGTCTCGCGATGCGGTGTAGGAATTTGATTTATGGAGATGATTAACGGTGTTACAAGTGACCTTAATTTTTCTCAGATTTGTTTTTAACTTGTACTCAGGGATTAGCATACGCAGATAAAGAGACGTGACGAGTGTCCCAAATTCCATGCAAGAATTCAGTTACTGCTCTGCGTTACAGCTTTGCTGGGTCACGTCAGCGCTCTTACCAAAGTTTTGCGTGAATGGTGCTGAATACATGCCATCTTCATCTAGTTTTGTTGGTCATGAATGGTGGGAGTTAAGGTGGTTATTGGGCCGCCAGCTAGCATGCCGGTAATTTGATCCCAACGACGAATGATGACTGGAGCAGATTTGAAAGCTTACACTGGGATTCGAACCTGAGACCCCCATAACCAATGGCAGGCACTCAACCACCTGCGCCATCTAGTCGTTGAGTGGTCGTTACTGACGAGCAAATCAGGAAATGAGTCATGCTGCTTGCATGTGAACCCATCTAATTAATACCACATGCCATACCCCTTCACATAGCACGATCTCTGACAGCACATAGTCTGCAGACGTCCTCTTCTTTGTTGTCACTCTGGCTCATAACCTAGCCACATCATGCATTGCAGGGTGGGCAGACTTATGTTTCGTTCATGAATATCTATGCTCTTCCAGATGAGTTCAACATAGACTAGCAGGCCAGGCTTTTTGACCGTTTGGTGGTTTCGTGACGAAAGCGAGGTGGCTTCTGGAGGAGATGATTCCACCACGAACTGTACGGGCTGTCTTCGGATTTAACGCTTAAGATGGCCAGATTGTGTAGAGCGTGGATGAGGATGAGGATGATAATGAGGATGAGGATGAGGATGAGAATGAGGATGAGGATGAGGATGAGGATGAGGATGAGGATGAGGATCAGAACAAGCTTGTTGCTGCGATTTCGATCCACTCGGGCAACGCATTAGAGAACGTCTTCGAACAAAATGGCGCATGAAAGTGGCGAAAGACCTCGACCAACTTGGTATGTGAAACTGGTGGCAGCTGTCGAAAGATGTTTGGTTAGGCATCACAAGACACCAAGTTCTCTGAGTGCTAACTCTCAGTATCGCTTTACTCAGCAGTCTACTCATCCTACCGATTACATCAAGCAATCAATATGTAGCAATCAAACAATGTATTAACTAACTTGTTAAGCTCTACTCGTCGCAAAGCAAAATCAATATCATCGTTGAGTGTGCTTAAGCACCTTGTAATGGGTTCATTACAACGATTGATGTTTCTGTGCCTTTTATCAAAGGGTACGTTTCTCAGAGAGAGAGAAATAGTTATTCTGTTGAATTTTTAATAAAATAGCGGATAAGCATGGCTGACGCTGACTTACGCCTGAAATCCCACTTTGCAAGCACGTTATTGGTTGTCTCTTCATATGAATATGGCTTTCGTGAAATTCTTTTGAATTTTTTTGAGTCTCGTCTTGTGTATCGAATGGTGAATTCCAAAGATGCACTTTTCACCCGGAGGCTCATACTATATCTATTCAAAAATCATAACCTAGCGTTTGAATTCGCAATAGTGTACTCGTATTGAAGGGAGGCTTGTTGGTTGAGGCCCAGCTCCATCACGGAGATATATCTTCGCGGTAACACTAACTTAAGCTAGCCTAAGTGCGACTGTCTGTTTATCAGCGGGCAGCCACTACAACCTGACCTCCAACCACCGCGTCGCTATTTATTTTACAGTCTATCTTATTGCATTAACCCCACTGCTTTCACTGCAGTCGCCTGTAGTTTCGTTCACCCTCAGAGAGTGGATCTGTTGTTTGCCTTCCGTCAGATTCAAACCTCCCCCCGTTGAAACTTTGCGAATGTGAGACAGTGTCATGGCTAGTTGAATACATTTTGCTTTATAGACACAGTCCCCCATGATCCACTATATCACGCACCAGAGGTCTCCAGGCCACAGCCATCCACTCTTACTCATCAGGGGAGCGGAAGTAGGCACGTTCTTGAACTTAGTCTAACCACCTTGTTCTGGGTCTGTCAAGCGATCGCACATTCGATGGCACAGCACTCGAAGCACGCCTCGGAAGACGTGGTAAACTCGTTTCGTACCACGTAACCAGTTGGGCCAATGTGAACACCTCGTGCACTGCCGTGTTTCTTACTCTATCCCGGCGAGTAACACTCACAACAACAAGGAGTCGCACGTCGATAGCTTGTTTGTTTTTTGTTATTCTGTCTGTCATAACTCAGAGTTTATGAGTATAGGTGAGAGTTGGAATAAATACTGAGTTGGAGACAGCAGGCTTGGCTTTGACACCAAGTTCGGCCTTTCTAAACTGCTTCAATATTGAACAAGCTTGGCCAATCCTACTCGAAAACGAAGCGTAACTCCTCTTATCTCTCGTGAAAAACACCACGAGATACTTCAACCTCTCCATCTGCTTCAGATTAACTCCCCTTACATGTAGTGTGCATTAAACAGGCGTTCTGCCATAGCTACCATAGCCTCTAGACGTTGGCCTAATTCCAGCATCTGCACAAACCTATCGAGTCGGAGCTGGATTTCCGTCTGGGAGGGTGTGAGGATAACCAAACTATCTGCAAAGATCAAATGTCTTAGCCTCAACTCTCCCAATGTAAAACATACCTCCTCGGCTGCGCTGTAACATCCAATCCATATATAAAATGGAAAAAGAAAGGTGACAAGACGCACCCTTGCCGAAGTCCAAGGCCCGCACAGTTAACCCAAACACAGTTGTTGCAGTTAGTGTATAGCGACTGAAATGGGTATCAAAAGAATAGCTTCAATCAATGCAAAACTCTCAAGAGTTTACCTCGAGGCACTCGGTCGCAAGCCTTCTCCAAATCTACAAAACATGTGAAGATTGGTTTGGTCTTCTCAAGTAACATTCTTAGTAATGAGCTGGTTGGTTGTGCTTCTGTCCGGACGGAAGCCACACTGCCTATCCCCCATCCTGGAATCGACCACAGCTCTAGAGTGCGCCTTTAACACCTTAGCGTAGCCCTTACCGGGGAGACTTAAAAGAGATGTGCCCCCTGCAGCAATATACTTTGTCCCCCTTTTTGAAGAAAGGAACACTCACCCCTATTTGCCAATTGCTAGGTGTCTCGCCTCCTTAAAGACACGAGAGATCCATAAAGCTGACTCCTTACTCATTGCCTTAAGCATTCCTGGTCGGATTTTGTCCACTTTCATCTTGACTTTAATGCATGCTTCTTTTTTTTCTTCCAAACATTCCAGATGATGACGTGGTGGTTCACAACTTTCATGGCCCCCGCAATCAAGGCAAAAGTCCATTCCTTGCCCGGCGTCGAGCATCTGTACTCAGCAATTTCAAAGGATCAACTCGAAATTCCTGCCTACATCACGGAATACGACATGGCCGTAAGTTCTCAATGCAGTGTGCCGCATGCGCACCACTCAACCCCAGCGCTCACGTTCTCTCTTCTCTCGTTTTCAGACAAACGGTCTGCACTACTTCACACCCGTGCAGACACCAACATAGACCAGACTGTCGTCTCAGCAACAGAACGTTTGAATTTATATATATACTATGTGTACTCTTAAGTTTATCAATTTATAATAATATCGTATATATTTTCGTTTCCTTTTGTAATATCTTATGTACTCTAATGAATTATCAATGATTTTATTTGAACACAAGCATAACTACTATTTATTTGACGAGTCGTTTCGTATATAATTCGTATTACCTAAACAAACAATTGCTTCTAGGAACTGTCGAGAAACCAATGCCCCATAGTTTATGTAGGTGATAAATCATTCTTATGATGGTAGCAAGTACATACTGTAGAGAAAACCAAAACAAAAGTTGTTATATAAAGGAAACCAAACAAAAATCAATTATTAATAAGAAAAGTTGTTATTGCTAATCGCGGATCAAACAAAACAAAAAAGAAACCAAAACGTTAAAACAAAAATCAACTATAGCATCGTAAAAGTTAACAGAAAACCGAACATATTTGATATAATTCACCCACAGTTGCGTTTGTTTGTCACCGATGAGGACCCAAAAACCGTGTAAGCATGCCTTCGAGTCCGCTCAGTCCGAAGATATCGTATCCTCGAACCTGCTTACACTGCAATATGTAAATACAATTAGTTGCGATTGGAAAATGAAAATGAATCAATTACCAGCATCATCACTCAGGGATTGGTTACACACACACACAAACAAAAACGCAACAACAAAATACAACACATACCAATGTACATGTACATACATGCACATCCGACAAGAAAAAAAAGTCTGTGGCAAATTACGAGTAGATACTAGAGGAATAAGTTATAATTTTTACTGCAGTCACAACCAATCGACGACGAAGTTCGTGAGACTGTCTATTTGCTTCATCGTTAGTTTTGGCAGCTCTAAGGATATCGATCTGTTGTGCAGTCAAGCTCAGGTTCAAGACTTGCCTTGTCTAGGATCCGTGTGCAGGAGGTCTTCAATTTCATCCAGGCATTCAACTGCTGTGAATACAGATTGGGTCCACGCTTTTCTGCAATCGCCCCATCCCCATCGTAACTGAAAACCAGGACGTAACTTCAAATTTTGTCCATCGTCGGTCAATTCGAAATAGATTATTTTTGGCAGCATGTAATTTGTGAGGTAGCATGTAAAAATGTGAAATGCAACAACTCCATTGTTTCACGTCACGTGATGTCACTCTACTACGCGTTTAAGGTGGCGCACCCAAGTGGAGAAGGACCTCAACCAACTTGGTGTGCGAAACTGGAGACAGCTAGCCAGGGATCGCGCTAGTTGGAGAGGCATGTTGGTTGAGGCCCAGGTCCACCCCGGACTGTAGCGCCACACAAAGAAGATGTCACTCTACTTGGATATGAAAAAATTCGTGGTAGACTCCAGGTGACTGCGAATACTCAGAAATAATGAACAAATTCCACATTGTTCATAAAATTTGAATGAAACAGCTCCTCATTCGCCGTTGAATTCAATTTGTTGGAAGACAGCTGTCAGTTATGGCACTTGCTTGTCATCTGATGTGCATTTCCAAATTGAATACAGACGAACTTCTATAGCGTCATAGCTCATTGCCACCTTGCCCGTCGGCGAATTTTACACACTTTTTGAAGTTGAGTCAAGCATTTTCGACACTTATTACGAACTAATGCAATGACATGGTTGGCTAGTTCAGAAACGATATGAAATTCGATAGTTGACTGGAGTTCTCTCGCCAATTTTTTCTTCAAACAAGCCTGCGTGTGTTTTACTTTGTCTTACGACTCTCACGTGGTGGACCGTGGTGTTGTGGGTTTGTGCGTCGACCCCAACCTCGACGTCGTAGGTTCGATCCCTGGTCTGTGGGGCGAAAATAATGTTCACGGCTTCATCTCTTTCGAGTCACTGAAAATGCTCAAAGAGTATTTCCTGTCTAGAAAAAGCTTCTCAAACTTGGCCGTTCGGAGTCGGCATAAAACTGTAGGTCCCTTCTAGTGAGGGAACGCTCGCATAACACGATTGGTTGCTAAGAGGTTAGCCCCTGGCTCTCAACTGTCTGTAGCTTCACCCATAGTATATTAAACTAATTGTTGCAAGATGCCTGTTGTTGCCGTAAATTTTGCAAACGAGTATTCCCCACTGATTTTCTATGGGATTTTAGTGCGGGCTGGCTAATCGATAGTGCTATTGCGAATCTGTTTGCAACCACAACCCCGATGCGTCGTCCTACTGGAAAACAAGGTTTTCTCCTCGATGTTGTTCCCAAAATGTTGTTAAATATTCTTGACGAACTCTGGTGTATTCTACACTGCAGGATGCAAATGCTGCCCAAACCATAAAGCTACCACCAAAATTCCGCTTGGCAAAATACTCTAGGTCCTTGGTTAAATCTCTACAGTAGCATTGGAGTCCATCTAGAACGCCGAGGTTGAACAAAGAAAAGCTACAGTTTGTATACAAATAAAAAGTAATTAAACGTGTTTTTACATAACTTGTTTCAATATGGGCCTAGATTTGTCGGAGCGCCTAGCTACTTTGTGGCCTTGTGTACGCAGGCTTTAATTTTGAGTGCTTAAGCTTGCCAGAACTTACAATTGACCGGCGCACCGTGATGGACAGTTCTAGGCTAAGTTTTGGTGGTTGGTTTGGTCAGTTTTGGACACATCTGGGCTAACTTCGGCCTTTAACTGACTGTCTTTTGTTGAATTGCTTGCCGTCTTAATCAGGTGTTTCTCTTGTTGAGGCGACAGTTTTGTCTGCCCTCCTGTTATATGCGTTTTAAAATCCTTTAGGAATTACGGAACTATAGAGACAGACAGGCAGTCTAAGACAGTTTTGGGTGCTTAAAGGTCAACATTTTCCTTTTCTTGCTATGCCGCTTGGCATTGTGGTTCAAAAATTTAGTTCCTCAGTCTTTACTCAGAAATGAATGCCAAATTGAAAAAATTCGCACTTTAAGCACCTGAATGTATTTTTTGGAAGATATTCAACTCATGCCCATACCTTCTTTTGTAAGAAACTATTGTTTTTTGTCTATGTATATTGTTAAATAAGAAACTTCATGGTTCGCTTTTAAGCCTTCAAAAGTTGATATTTTTATGTGTGTACTTAGTTGTGAAATAGAGTGTAGTTCTCAGGTTGAACACGTTGATGCTAGCTTCACTGTCGAACAGTGCGAGATAAGCACTACCTAAGGCCTGCCACCTGATGGATCATACTGAGAAATGAACATCAATGGGATTTGTGATGCCTACCCTGTCCGCTGTTGAATTTGTTGCAAAATCCAGAAGGCAACAGACCATGCCAGCCGCCTCTTTAAGACCGAGACCTGATAACGTTCTGCTTCATTTTTGAAAATCGACGGCTGGGAAAGGTAGCACAACCTCTCGGTGCTTCCAGGGAGTGGTTTTAGTGGCTCGACCGTGGCGCCTTAGCTTAGAAAATTACACTCCTCGCACCAGGCCTGCAACCATGCTTCTAAGTGTGCAGTATCTAGTCGCGAATGGGGTCGTAATGGGCTTATACTCCAGTTGTTTGGCTTCTGTGTGCCTTAGCGAGCAACTTTAACGCTGAAGAATCAATCATGTTTAAAGAGACCGGGTGTACTTGGACAACTTGGTAAACCAGGTCAGTTGGGACGGGATGAATCTGAAATGCAACGGCGAAGGTTAAAAATGAAGGTATTTGATGGGTTTTCGAGAGAAATGTGCATTTAATGCCTCCAAAGCAAAGTCAAAATGTTCCCGATAGTGAGCCACAGCAACATACTACAAATCGCCACTGTCCACCGGTTCTGTCTTGAGTCCTTGTCGACGTACAAGACTACTCAACGAACCAGCCACAGTCTGACCTTCGTTATGTTTGAACAATGTTTTATTTTCTTTCCAAGCACCGTTGTATTTATGATTATAGATCAAGAAGTAATAGAATAAATATAAATAATTTAGCGTGCCAAGTCAATAAATAAAAGAAAAAAAAACGTTTGTTTCATGTATAAACAACAACTAATGCACTTTCATTTGAATTCCTACAATTTCGATAAAAAAAACCTAGGTTAACATATTTGATGGAAAACAATTTCTAAAAAATTTAGCATTCGATTTAGCCAATCAAACAAAAAAAAAGAATTAAGAATGAAACAAAAAGATTAAATAAGAAAAGTAAATATTCATAAAGAAATTGGCCTTAATTAGAGATACATAATGCAAATCCCAACGTTGAAAGAAAAAAAGAAAAAAAAAACATAAATAAACATTTTTAAATAAACTCTAGACTAACCTTAGTTTTATTAATAAAACAAGAATATTATTGTTGCATACTATTTAATAGTAGTCTAATGAATTGTTCCACCAAGTGTTAAGCAAAATGAACAAAATTAACGCAAAACAAGGGGGGAAGCAAAATGAAGTTACTATATTTGCGTACATTCTGTAGTTCCCGAATAAAAAGAAAAATCATTGTAAGATAGTTTATCTCATTTGCGATACAAGCAATTCAAGTCGAGTGTCGGTAATGTTGTTAAATTTGATTTCATTCTAGATACAAAATAAACATTTTTACCTCAAGCGAAAGTAACATTTTTCTAAAATCAAACATTTTCGAAAAATTAAACATCTCTGTTTATTCATTACTTTCATAATACGCACTCACAGTCACACACAAAAACACACGTACACTCCACAAATTTCTTCTTCATTCTTATACGCGTTTATTAACTGAATCTAGTGAATCATGTTTTTTCGAAATTCGATAATTGAATAGTAATCAATGAAACAAAAAAAAATGTTAAATTCTGCTGAATGAAGCGAGCGAGAGCAATCTCTGTAAGAAATTGTTATGTTTTTTCCCCCATTTTACTCTAGCATAGGTTGTAGATATTTGAAACCAACAAAAACAGAGAAAAGAAAAAAAAATGATCATTGTTTTGTATATATTATATACAATTTAATAAAATAAAACAACAAATTGTAATTCGGTTGCGGAAGTTAAGACAGTTTGTTTCATTTTAAGTGAAACTTGAGAACAGGTGCTTCTAGGACTTACTCGGAGTCTCGGATGTCGGTTTGACTTTTCTACTTCACTGCAAATAGAGGTAAGTATACTTAAGAGGCGGCACCGTTTCGATTTTTAGTTAATTTACTCACTTAAAACTATCCCAACTAACTTAATAAATGTTGTTACACCGAACCTAGTGACCCTATACGGGCTTATGCTGTTTTTGTTTTATTTGTTTCGCCAAGAAAACTGGTAAAAACAAGATTAGCTATATAAAGAGTGGTTAAATTTTAAGGCCAATGTTGATTTTGAATAAAACAGAAAGTATTGTCAGTTCTTTTCATTATGATAACATTGGTATGGTTCACTAATGTATGGAACAAAATATCGGCCAAACCTCCATCCGATGGTCCAAATTTTCGATGACGCTGAAGCATAAAACGGCATAATTATATGCCGTTAATGTGTGTGAATTATCCCATCCTTTGCATGAGCTAAAAGCTAATGGTTTAGGAAATAATCTACTCCGTTGCTTATCAAAATGATGGTTTCAAGCTCGCACACAAAGGAATAAACGGAAAGTGACTTATCTTATTATAGATACTGCAACAATGAAGTCTTGGCTTCATAACAATGGCGGCCAGTCCCGGGATGCTATGGCATCCTACTGGTAGCTTGACCAGAGGCCAGAGTCTGGTGCCACGGGGGATCAGGCTTCCGCCCGTGTGACCCGCATAGGTTTCATCCTGCATGCTTAAGGTTGGCCCCCAAGTGGGAGTATCGTGGTGGCTGTGGCTTAGAACCCAAAGCCGAGGCGAGAAGTTTTTTTATATTGTCTATTAAGGCTATGGGCATTTGCGACTCTCCGACGTGCATTGATTCTATGTGGAGTCCTTTAGATCTTGAACTGTTGCTGGCTTATCGACGCACACCTTTTCTTTCAAATAACCCCAAGGACCTCAAAGGTGAATTTGTCTCGCAAAAAAGCCATTGTTTCGTTAGCTGTGTGGCGCCGTCTTGTTGAAACCACATACCGTCCACATTCACATCGTTAGCTGTGTGGCGCCGTCTTGTTGAAACCACATACCGTCCACATTCATATCTTCCAATTCGGTCCATAAAAAGTTGAATCAATCATTTCACGATAGCGAACAGCATTCACAGTAAATTTTGGAAAAAATACTGCCCGATGATGCCGCCAGCCCATAAACCGCACCAAATAATCACTCTTTGTGGGTGCATTCGTTTTTCGACAATTACTCTTGGATTATCATTCGCCCAAGTGCGGCAAATCTGCTTATTGACGAATCCACTGGGGTGAAAATATGCCTCATCACTGAAGATGATTTTCTTCGAAAATTGATCATCCACTGTTGCCACCATTCTGACCATTGACGACGCTTGAAATGGTCAAGAGGCTTTAGTTCTTGACTCAATTTGCACCTTGTAAGCGTGTAAATACAAGTCTTTTCTGCAGTATGATCTGTACGAGCATACACTGGTGTTTTCACATCTACAGACTTGCTCAAATTTTTGCACGATTTCTCCGGTTGTACGCACATTTGGATGATTAAATTGCCTGAATAATGAAGTGCACGATATGCATTTTGATTTGAACGCCCATTTTCAGAATAAGCCTGAATAACATTAACGCGTTGCTCGATTGTGTATCTTTCCATGGTTCCAATTGAGTTAGTCTGAAATTGAGAAATGTCAAATGAAATTGACGTTTAGGTATGGTTCACATTCAACATCGGCCCTTAAAATTTAACCACCCTTTATGTATCTAATTTAACCTAACTTAAACTAACCGAACATTAAAACTTAAGACTATCCTAACTAAGTCTGTAGCAGTACGAACGCGTGCACCACGGCATACATGCCTAACAAATATAATTTATACACAACAAACTGGGTTTGGTGTAACCACCAGTGTTATCAAAAGTTAAATTATTTATGAGTCCCAGAAGCTTAAAAAATTCATTTCATTTTGAAAATAAACGAGTCCCAACAAGGGTGTTGTGATAACACAATACCTCCTTATGTAAAAAATGAAACTAGTATGTTTTTCTTTGTTGGAGGTTTTAATACTACACTTGAGCACTCCGACTCAGACTGATTTATTTTACTACCAGTCGTCAACGTACAATTAATTAGTAAGACCAGCAGGCGCTTCTGTGATGAAAAGCCTACAGAAGCACGTTGAGGAACAGGCGAAACGAGCTGGTCTAAAGGTCAACGAGGACAAGGCAAAATAT
The DNA here is from genome assembly GCA_916610145.1 of Eristalis arbustorum. NCBI lineage: Eukaryota > Metazoa > Arthropoda > Insecta > Diptera > Syrphidae > Eristalis > Eristalis arbustorum. Next base: position 34,119,916 of record OU744319.1, on the reverse strand, counting down.
ATGCTGTCGAGCAAAAAACGATCCACCGCACACCACCTAGGCCAAAACGTCACAATCGACAGCTACAATTTCGAGGTAATAAAGGAGTTTGTCTACCTCGGGGCAAATGTGAACTCCACGAATGACATCGTAGTGGAGATCCGACGTAAAATCGCCCTTGGCAACCGATGCTACTTCGGTCTCTGAAAACAACTGGGCTCGAAACTCCTGACTCGAAGAACCAAAGTCATGCTCTAAACAACCCTTATTCTGCCAGTCCTACTTTATGGAGCCGAAAGCTGGACATTAAGTAAGCTTGCAGAGCTGATTCTTGGTGCCTTCGAAAGAAACATTCTACGTCGGATACATGGTCCCGTCTGCGAGGAAGGCGAATGGAGGAGAAGACACAACCGCGAACTCTACGAGCTGTACAAGGATGTGGATGTAGTCCGGAAGGCAAAAATCCGTCGACTACACTGGCTCGGCTACATCGAGCGAATGGACAACAACGCTCCTGCAAAGAGGGTCTTGGAATCCGAGCCTCCTGGTTCGAGAAGGAGAGGAAGACCGAACCTCCGGTACAAAGACCAAGCTTGGCCTTGCTGACTGGAAGCAGCGTGCCCAGGACCGTCACCGACGGAAGGCAGCAATTGCTCAGGCTCAGACCCTTCATCGTTCGTCTGCCTGATAAGATCAAGATCAAGAACTGATGTTTTTCGTACTATTACCTTGGGAGCCTAGGTAGATGACGTCCTTTACAACCTCGAAGTTGTAGCTGCCTATGGTGACGTTATGACCGAGTCGTCGATGTTGTGTGTCCTTTCTTGAAGACAGCATATACTTTGTTTTGTCCTCATTCACCGCTAAGCCCATTTTTGTAGCCTCCATTTCAATACAAGCAAACGCTTCATTGACGGCTCACTGAGGTCAGCCAATCACGTCAATGTCATCCGTGCATGCTAGCAATTGCACGGACGATTTTAAGTTCTTCGACCTTCGGACCTGATCTGTGAGCCACTAAATCGTCGGCGTACGCAATTAAGTGCGGCATTGAACCTATCAGATCTGCAGGGAATATTGAAAACAGGATCGGCGAACCAACTGCTCCCTGTTGCAGACCGTGAAAGAAGTTACATCGCCATTTTTCACTACAAACTTTCTACCTGTTATCATGTCATAGATCATGTATAGCAGTGGTTTTCATATGCCAAGCCCGGCCAGCTTGAGGAAGAGGCCCTCCAGCCAAACGGTGTCGAATGCTTTCTCCAAGTCAATCAAGCAAGCACCCGTGCATTGTTTTTTGTCTTTAGTTCATTGAATGTCATGCTCCGCCCTGAATCCGAACTGGTTGTCCGGAATGATATTATTTTCCTCAACCCATTGCTTCAGAACTTGAATGACTATCCTCTCAAAAACCTAGCTTATGCAAGGAAGAAGACTGATCGACGATCGTGGCTGTCCCATATCTCCCCTAGTCAGATTTAATCTTACTCCATGCTCGATCCATGAATATTGAGCTAATCCTGGCAGACGATCGACGATGAAGCGAGAATGGCCGCATTAATTGTATCAACATGTGAGGCTTACACAACCCACAAGAGTTCTGCCAAGCGGCAATGCATCCTCAAAGAATGACCCTTGGTGCGGATTGAGGAAAAAGACATCGTTAACTGGCCAAAAGCTCGACAACATCGTTCTATCTTGGCTGTGGTTCGAGCAAGACAACGCTACATGTCATCCACGCGACGCAATGCTCGAAGTTGCAAAAGGGAATTTGCCGACTGGATCTGGAGTTCGTGGCCGAAAAGGAAGACCGACAGACTTTCTATATAAGGCCAATCAACTCCGTCTTAATACCTGAAAACAGCATGCACCTGAACCATCTTTAGCTCAGCAACTTAACTTCGACGAGAAGAAAAGTCGTTTCCACAAAAATCACTCCAGACGAAGCACGCCAGCACAATCAACTAAGAACCCACATCACGAAAATCGTGTTGTAATTAACGTTTTACAACTGATAATGCGACTGTTGAGGTAACATAAAGGTAAAGTTCGTCGATAGCTGCAGCCCCCAAGGCAGAGCTGATAAGTGCACACACTCAGCGACAAATGTCCACCAGTACCGACTTAGAATTCGTTATCAATTGTACGCAGTTCGATGTGTCTTAAGGCTGGTCGACATAGTTTAGATACGAAATCGAACGATTATCGAAACCCATCGGAGTAGTGGTTTTATCAGTAAGCAAACGACACGAGCTACCAAACAAACCTCGGCCAGATTGAACGGCAAGCGGTCAAAGGCAATTAGTGTGTTTTGCGTGCTCAGTCGGTGTCAGGACGGGCTACAAGTGGTGTTTCCTTTTGAAGAACAATCGCTGCAATGGCTTGGATTGAGTGGGCGCCACTGAGGATACCAGTGCGCAGGCGAATTCAGACAGTCACTGTTGGCATTTTCTTTGCGATAGTATTCGGCTTTGGACTGTTTTCACATGTAATCTGTGCGCTTTGCTTAGTGAGTATATATTCATTGGTTTTCCGGAGATTTGTGGTGAAGTGAAGCGAGAAATGTGGATCGTAATGCTTTGCAACGAGTCTGGGCTTCTTCAATGAAGTAGTGGCATCTTGTTTTGTCGTGACTTAAATGTATTATCCGCGTAGTTTGTCCGAAAGTGTGCTGGATCAGTGCGTCTGTGTGATTAGTCACCCGGGTTCACTGTGGAGCTTGTACTACTTTGTGGAACGATATGAATCGCTCGTATTTCATTATCACGACGTTTTGGAATGGCTTGTGGAGGCAACGTTAGAAGTGTATTCGATTCCTAATGCGAGTAAGAATTCGGAGTAATTTCTTAGTGAGTTTCTTTCGAAGTAGCCATTGATGCCTAATACTTGGAGTGCCACTGAGCTTGCTTGTTCTGTCTTGCTACTACGATCAATAATTCGGAGTAATTTCGGAGTGAGTTTACCCCCGATCGAAGGGATTGTCAAATTCGTCCAGTCCGTATACAAGCCAAACAAGTTTTCGGTTCTTAACGCGATTCAGTTTGGCTTGTATACGGACTGGACGAATTTGACAATCCCTTCGATTTCCAACGCAACTAAGAATTTGGAGTAATTTCGGAGTGCGTTTCCGGGATAATGGCTTTATCCATCTGGACATAGTCATTGATTCCTATCGCGATTGTAGTGGAATTGTGCTTCACTTCGACGTTGCCCTGTATAGCTGTAATAATAATAATAATAGGGGTGGCGCTACAGCCAGTAGGGGGCCAGGGCCTAGCTTCTCAGTAACCACTCGTATTGTGAGTGCTACTGTTCTCTCACGAGTGAAAGGGACCTACAGTTTTATGCCGAATCCGAACGGCTTTGTTTGTTTGTAGAGAAAGCTTCCAGACAGGAAATACTATTTGAGCATTGTCAGTGACTCGAAAGAGGTGGGGTCGTGAAAATTGTTTTCGTCGCGCAGAGCAGGAATCGAACCTACGAACCTGTATAGCTACAGCGGCAAGAAATTCGGAGTACTTTAGGAGTGCCTTTTGTTGCAGTCTTCTATAATTACGGCCGAAGTCGCAAATCGGAGTTTTTTCGGAAGCTCCATCCTACCCAGAAGACACGACACCCACATCAGGCCTCTATGTGGCCAATCTACCCAAATCCACATTTCAATGTATCTCGGACGACGTCGACATCTTCGCTTCCCTCATTACTAAAAGTGGAACCGATTCCAATTCTCCCTCACTTCACCGGGATCATAACACTTCAACTATTTCTGATGTGACTTTTCAGCTCTGGGGAGATGTGTATCTGAGGATCAGTCTGCTGGCATATTTTCTCTGGATTTACCTAGACCGGGAGAGGGCTCAAACCTCTGTGAGAGAGAGAGTCGGGTAAGACGCCACGACAAATGACACCTAACATCTAAGTCTTTCCATCACATCACTCAGCATACGATGGATGCGCTACGGCGCCTTCTGGAGGCATTTCCGAGACTACTTCCCGGTGGAACTGGTTAGGACAGCCGAATTGACACCGAACCGAAACTACCTGATCGCATGCTTCCCGCACGGAGTTTTAAGGTAATTCAAGCACGCCCCCGAACCTCACCATTCAATGTTTATTCTCACTTAATCACCCAGCATTGGTCTCTTCACAAACATGTGCGGCGAGTTGTCCAAGTGGAACGAGCTCTTTCCGAAGGTGCGCGTTCACCTGGGCACCCTAGCGATGCACTTCAACACTCCCCTTTTCCGGGAACTCATTCAGTCCTGGGGAATGATTTCCGTCACCAAGGCGTCTCTCATGAACCTCCTCATGACTAGACACGATCTTCAGGACTCCGTGAGCAGTGACGGCTGTACAGCCCGGGCCATTGGCGTCATCATTGGTGGCGCAGAAGAGGCTTTAGACGCAAAGCCTGGCAAGTATATACTGACCATCAAAAAACGCAAGGGCTTCATCAAGGTCGCCATGCAGTCTGGGTAAGGTGCACAGAAAGATCTCTTTAGAACGCTCCCTTCATGGATGGCTCTCGAATTTCAGGGCGGCCATCGTCCCCTCGATATCATTCGGGGAGGTAGATATCTATGATCAGGTGGACAATCCTCCGGGATCGCTGCTGCGGCGGGTGCAGTCGCTCATGAAGCAAATCACCGGGATGTCACCGCTGCTCTTCGTTGGAAGGGGCTTCTTCCAGTACAACATTGGATTGCTTCCTCGCCGACGGCGCATCGTTCAAGTTGGTGAGTCAACAGTTTTCTCTTTTTGCCGGTCCTTTTCTGTCTTGACATAAGGCGTGTGCTTATTGCAGTTGGGGCGCCAATGGACGTGCCTCAGTGCGACAACCCACTGGCTGAAGATATCGACAGAGTGCACGAGGATTTCATGCAGAATCTGAAGAACCTCTTCGAGACTCACAAGTCAAAGTACATTTCGAATCCCGACGAAGCTGTGTTTATTTTAAAATAGTCTCCAATAAAACCATCGTTGCGAACGTGCATAAAGTTGACTTTTCAATTTTGTATGCTCGAAAGAATTGCTTGTGTGGCCAGGGCAAAGTTGAGCTTGACTAAGCAGAAGGGGAAGTTGTTCACTACTAAGTTACTTTCGAATGTCAATGCTCACTAACATGGTTTGACAAGGGGAACTACGAAGTACATGGCTACAGATGTCTCAAAGCAAACAAACCATTTACTGGCGTTAAGATAAGGATATTTTTTTTGACGCAGAAAACAGGAAATCTGTTCTCTTGGAGTGACTAGGTGCCGTAGAGACTGGACATGATCAGACAGAAAGATGTGAGCCAAGAACACCAAGATCATTAATAGTAAGAGCGAAGGCTTATGGACCGAGGTGTCTACCTTGTGGTACACCCGAAGATGCGTTTGGACACTGACGATCTAAACTTGACGGCATATTCTCTGTTTTCACATGGAATGTGATCCATTTAATGATGTGTGGTCAAAAAGCCTAGGGCTGTCAATTTAATGACTCGGTGTGAGATTTTATCAAAGAGAGTCGATCATCTTCTTGGCCATCCTCAAGTGCCCATCAAGCTTTGAACTAAAATTCACTAAGGTTGTTAGTCGATCGGTCTTTTACCAAATTGTGTTGGTAAGGTGAAAATAAGGTCTTACAGTGACCAGATATAACCATGTTGCTGGTTCCAATAAGACTGTGATACGTTCCAAGCGACACGCTCGACGGCAGGGTCATCTCACTACGGGCGTTCATCAGTTAGTCGTCGCGATCGACGACTTTTCATATCAATTGATCATTAACAGACCACTTTGTAGGAGGCAAGCATTCGAGACGCTACCGACGGCTTTGGGGTGCCCATCTCAATAATTTACTCTTCCACACTTAATTGCATGATTGAAACTTCAAACTGAAGCCAATCTTAAACGAGAATGATGACGCTTCTGTCAATAAGTACGTCCCGCCAGACCATTTTTACTTATTGATTGTGGAGCTAACTTCACCAAAGTTCCCCAGGCTGTCAGCGTACATATGTTTAATGCCTTACCATTGTGGTACAACATACCTCTACGGAAGTAAATTCTTGTGGCTCACGAAATAAACACATTCAACTGGAGCCGCATGAGCATGAAGAAGAAAGAGAGCAATACGTTAGCGGGCTTGTCGAAAAACTATGAGTGAGTGGGTGAATTTGGAGCAGAGGATTTTAGTGCCGATGACGATGAGGACTATATTCTCGGTGGAGATGATTCCAATGCGGTCTAACACTTGAATGTTAGCGGGAATACCTGATATGGAAGGTCCTGATGATGACGAGTTGCTGGAAGAGCTAGAAGCAGAAAACGACAAGTGTGGTGTGAGGTGGAACAAAATAGTACAAAAACAGCACCAGGTCGTCTAAGAGCACACAATGTCATTCAAGACGTCCATGACTACGCAAGACCAGGAATGCCTTGTAGTCATCTTGGTATCTTCAGGACAATAACATTGGAAGACATGCTCGTTACCATCATGCGAGAAACGATTAGAAGAGCTCACCAAGAAATTGTAAAATTCAACGAAAACAACACGTCAAAGCAAATATCTTGGCTGGCAATCTATTACTGAACAGGAACCATATGCCTATTTGGATCTTTGTCTAACCGCTGGTGCAAATCACAAGAGCTGTGGAAAAGCAACATAAAGAAAACTGTTACGGAAGAGAAAGCAGCCTCGAAAGAACGGACTGAATCCCAATGACGACACGGCGCGAAAAAGGACTACGATTTGCGAGTGTGCTCCCGCAATGTAAGAACGCTCTACACTTCAGAGGCCGCTCAAAAACCAGAAAATATCCTCACGCAGTATAAGGCGGATATTACTGCGCTCCAGGAAATACGCTCGATGGGACAAGGGATTATGAAAAAGAAGTCCAGCTATTGGGATACGCTGATGACATCGACAAGATCGCGCGGTGCCAACGCGCCGTAGTGGAAGCTTTTACCGCAATTGAGGAACAGGCGAAACGAGCTAGTCTAAAGGTCAACGAGGGCAAGACAAAATTCTGTCGAGCAAAAAACGATCCGCCGCACACCACCTAGACCAAAACGTCACAATCGACAGCTACAATTTCGACGTAGTAAAGGACTTAGTCTGCCTGGGGGCAAATGTAAACTCCACGAATGACATCGTAGTGGAGATCCGACGTAGAATCGCCCTTGGCAACCGATGCTACTTCGGTCTCTGAAAACAACTGGGCTCGAAACTCCTGACTCGAAGGACCAAAGTCATGCTCTACACAACCCTTATCCTGCCAGTCCTACTTCATGGAGCCGAAACCTGGGAATTAAGTAAGCTTCCAGAGCTGATTCTTGGTGCCTTCGAAAGAAACATTCTGCGTCGGATATATGGTCCCGTCTGCGAGGGAGGCGAATGGAGGAGAAGACACAACAGCGAACTCTACGAGCTGTACAAGGATGTGGATGTAGTCCGGAAGGCGAAAATCTGTGGACTACACTCGCTCGGCCACATCGAGCGAATGAACAACAAAGCTCCAGAAAAGAGGGTCTTCGAATCCGAGCATCCTGGTTCGAGAAGGAGAGGAAGACCGAACCTCCGGTACAAAGACCAAGTCATCGCGGATGTGAGACAGCTTGGCCTTGATGACTGGAACCAGCGTGCCCAGGACCGTCACCGATGGAAGGCTCAGAATTGCTCAGGCTCAGACCCTTTATGGTTCGTCTGCCTGATAAGTAGGTAAGTAAGTCATCATTTGGAAACTGCGTATACACCGACAGAAGTGAAAACCCTTGACGAACAACTATTCGCATACAGAGGAAACACACGGTTTACACAGTGCTTACCATCGAAGCTTGCCAAATGCGAAGTCAAAGCCTGATGGGCTTGTGATTCCAGCAAGGGATACCCTTCCAAAGAAATTCTGTATACAGGCAAGGACGATGCACATTACAGAGCTGTTAAATTGGACAAGAAGGTGATGATCGGATTGGCAACCAAACACCAATCCAGCGAGAGAACTGTTATTGCTGACAATTTCTTTACAGCCTTTGAAGGTGTGAAAAAACTGGACTAGCCTTTGTTGGAACTATATATATAATAATATAGGTGGCACAACAGCCCATAGAGAGCTAGGGCCTAGTTTTTCAGTAACCACTCTTGTTGTGCGTGCTATGGTTCTTTGACGTCTGGAAGGGACCTACAGTTTATACGCCTACTCCGAAAGACCAAGTTTGAGAAGCTTATTCTAGACAGGAGCATTGTCGGTGACTCGAAACATGTGGCGCCATGAACATTATTTTTGTCGACCAGACCAGAAATCGAACTACGACGTCGAGGTGGAGTTGTTGCCCGTCGCCACGGAATAAGAAGTGCATTCGTAAAGAGATGCTTCCGAATCACAGTCTCTCAACACAATCAATGACGAAAACATGGCAGACAATGTCATCGCCGACGAAGGGGTTCATCTCGAAGGCATTAAAAAAGAAAAAGTCGGTTGGAATCGACGGGATCTCCAACATTGTGCTAAGACACCTCCCCCTGGATGTGGTCACTATGTACACAATCCTTTTTAACAATGCTCTGAATAATGCACATTATCCGGAGCATTGGAAAACCGCGATTGTACAGCCCATAGCCAAGAGAGGAAAAGATTCTTCGAATCCGTGCAACCTCCGGTCAATTAGTCTCCTTCCGAACATCAGCAAGGTATTCGAGAAGATGATAAATAGAGCTCTGATCAACTGGACAGAGGACAAACATATAATTCCGGATAACCAATTCGGTTTTCAGAGCGGGGCATGACACTATTCATGCCGCGTCGAAACTGGTGTCGGATATCCAATGGAACAAGCAAGAAACAATGCACGGGCGCCTGCTTGATTGACCTGGAGAAGGCCTTCGACACCGTTTGGTTAGAACGACTTTACTACAAGTTCAATCGGCTAGGCATAAGTAAACCACTGCTGTACCTACTGTATAACACGCTTACCGGTAGACGGTTCGTCGTCAAGAATGGCAACGTGACCTCTGCAGGTATTTTTGAAGTAAGAAATGGTCTCCAACAGGGTGCCGTTAATTCGCCGATCCTGTTCAACATTTTCTTGAGCGATCTAATAAGTTCTCTGCCGCACGCAATTGCGTATGCCGACGACTTGATCGTGTACAGATCAGGCAAAAAGATTGAGGACATCACCAGTCTCACGCAGGGTGACTTCGACTCATTCATGAGAGATTGCGATGACTGGAAGTTGAATATCAACTTTCAGAAGTCGGAAACCATGCTGTTCAGGACGCCGTTGTATAAAGCTTCCGCGGATACGAAAAAGAATTAGCGAAAGTTCTCTATTGTAGGACGGCACGGGCAACCACTAACGCAAAGGATTGTAGTCAGATACCTGGGGATCTGGCTAGATCAGTATCCATATTTTAACAAACATGTAGATGCTGCTCTAGCCAGGGCCCGAGGCGCTTACAAAGAGACTGTTTTACAACAGCCAACTCGATGCAAGGGTAAAGGTAATCTGCTACATGGCCCTCATACGGCCAATGCTCACCTATGGCAGTCCCGTGTGGTTTAACGTGAGTGCAAGCTTGATGGAAAAGATTCGGGTGTTTGAGAGGGCCTGTCTTAGGGCTTGCCTTCGCCACTAAAGAACACCAGAATCCCAGTTCAGAAAATTCTACTCCAATGAGGTTTTATACAACAGGGCGAACCTGATACGAGTGGACAATTTCCTGGTGAAGTTGATTCGAGGCCACATTGCGAGAGCGATGAACTCGGTTAATAACCTGATCTCCGGGGCTTACTACCCCAACCCTCAATACCACGAGAGGGTACGTTATAACGGCTTCGTCCCGCCAGAGGCATTCCTCCATTTCGACAAGCACGGTCTGATACAAAATTAAAATGCGGTACCGCTCCTCTATCACATCGCCAGGTCAACTGTGGATGGGCGACTCAACCACGACCGTTCCGTCGTACAACGAGCTGAGGAAGGCCTCCTCCGCTTCAGTAAGGCGGTTTCAAGACGCGATGTTCGGGATGTTGCAATGCTGTTGGGTGGGGAGTGAAGGAACTCCCTCTTCGAACCCTTTAGACCCGGGTTAAAAATGAGCAGCACGTATCCCCGAATGGGAAAGCAGTCGGTCGCTGTCTTGCGGCAGTAATGTTGCATACACAACCTATGCCCGACCCACATAGCGTAGGGTAGTTTTTATGTTAGTTCTTAAGGTGTATATAGCAAAAAAATAAATAAAATAAAAAAAAACACGTATACACATCCATACACTAATGTGTACTTCAAATTAAAAATATATTAATAACGTGTGCAAAATATCAATTATTTCATTGAGTTGCATTAATTTACAAAATGTATGAAGCGCCAGCTCCTGACCTATTCCATCGACGGGAAGCTTTTAAAACATCCATCGACAGAAGGGCTAAATTGACACAGCATCTATCCAGTTCACCGATCGCATGATGCCGCCCAGACCTGTACCTTGCCCAATAAGTTCCACTGCAAAAACAAAAGCAAAACCCAAACCAAAAAAAAAATTAGATTAGTATTATCCAACAATCGCTATGACGTGCACAGCTCGCTTGCACACATAAACACAGTGCCACTGTCTCGGCATCCAGATAGAAACATAATTCATGCGGAGACACCCGTATCGCCTGGCCTAAGCAATGTATGCAGTCAGAGGGCATAACTTTCCACTCAACTTCTGACTTCAAACAAGATTAAGCACTGGCCGGCGCTCCGCATTCCCCTGCAACTGATACCATTGACCACGCAGTGTACAGTCGAATTACACTTGCAAAGTACCCGGAATCGGTATCGAACACCGACCCACTGCGGATCGGAGCACTGTTGAAAATGGATTTCGGTTTTCCGATGGTATCAGTCGAATGTTATCAGTCCAAATGGCCGGACAAAGTCGCCGTGCATTAGGAGCTTCAATCTGATTCGTTCAAAGGTTCATGTCTTCAGGGTTTTTTTTCTTTCTTTTTTTCATTTTGAGTCTAATTCGAGAGCTGGCTGCGACTTTATCAGCTGGCCGCGCCGCGGATGTTTATCAACACAGCTGAAAGTCAAGACCGATTGACTTGTTTCGCCGGCAGTGTGCTTCGAAAGTAGTTTCGAAGAAGTGTTCTCGTGGTGATTGTGTCTTCTCAGTGAATTCGGTGAAGTGAAAGGAAAAAAAAGAGAAAAAAACAAAAACAAAGAAAATGGTCAAGATCCAGTGGGCACCGCTTAATATACCGCCGCGAAGGCGTATGCAGACTTTCACCGTGGGCGTGTACGCGTTCCTGGCGTTCCTTGCTGTACCGACTTCGTATGCAGCTTGTCTTCTTATCCTGGTGAGTTAGTCATTTGCAGTTATCACATGAAAGGGAAAAGCAGCCAGTCCAGCACATCCTGGCTAAAATCCGCGCCTCACAGGCGTTTCTCGATTTTCTAAATAATGGGAGAGGGACCGGCCTCCTTCAAGCAGAAGTCTGTACTGCGCTCTGCGTTTGTATCGTCGTGTCCGATTGGTTAACACCACAAGAATAACCTCGTCTGTCTCTTGTCTGGCGTCTAGCTTCTGGTTGTTGACCAGAGGCTTTAGGAAGATCGACGAAGTGGACTCATACGTGGATGGTAGTCCCACACCTGACAAAGATCCAGGAATCGACTTGTCTAGGCTCAGCTGTGTCGCATCGCTTCGACAAAACTCGAGCCTGTTTTATTCGTCGTGCCACTCGGGATTGTGGGTATGGGATGTTAGCAGGCCTGGTGCTCAGAGATGCTTGATGCGACACGATGGAAGACTTCGTTTGATTCTTCTTGCAATGACGAGTGCAACTTGACGTTATCACAAACAAGTTCAGTATATGTTGGAAATTATCCATTTGTCTGGGCCTCCCTTGCATCCGTTGGACCGACCTTTGGTTCAAAGGAGTGCACTTAACCACTCATTCCATTTATGAATGTAAGTTTGGGTTTATGTTATTGGACTGCCATCGAAATTGCTGGCACTCTTAGACCATTGTTGGTCCACTAGCCGTTAATTTGATCACAACGGCAAATGGCGACTGGACCAGAAAACCTAACCATAGAAGCATATGAAGGGTCCCTTTTTTGAATACTTAACAATTAATTACATTTCTGTCTCTATCTCGTCCGTCTTTAGTAATAAGATTTAGATTTCCTTTTGTTTTGCTCAACAAATCTGTTTATTTTTCATTCTGATGTGCGCCGACGTTTTGACATTTGCTGTGATGCCCACAAGCTGCAAGGTTTTGCTTGGAATACGTAAAACTCAAAACTTGTGACTCCCCATGCTCTTGGGAAGTTGTTGTAGCTTGTGACACATCACAGAGGATTGCCAGATAATTATGTCTCAGGCTCCGCTAGTTTCACTTTCGAGAAGTCATGCGTCTTACTCATCATCACATTCCAAGAAAAATGCAGAAATGCGTCCTAATGTAGTACTTATGCGACATTGGGGTAATTAGTTATATTCCAAAGCGTCTCGAACCAATAGACCCGCGTTCGAAGATACCCTTTGCTGGAGCATTGCTGTCCATGCGCTTGACGTGGCCAAGTCAGTGCAGTCGGCGAATTTCTACCTTCTGGACTACATCCACATCTTGGTATACTTCGAAGAGTTCGTGGTTGAGTCTCCTCCGCCATTCATCTCCTTCACAGACGAGACCATATATCCGACGTAGACAATTCTGATTTTTGTCTATGGTCAGGCTTTCAGCACTTTGAGAGTTTTTGGATCCTTCCTGCGTCGAATTTGTTCGACAAACCGCAGAAGCATCGTCTGCAAAGGGTTATTCTCAGTATTACCACACGTTAAATTATGTATGAATCGCAGAAGCTTAAAAAACGAGCCATTTTGAAACTAAATGAGTTCCTACAAAGATTTTTGATAAGACAATGCCTCCATATGTGCGAATTAGAAAAAACACACTTTAGCACCCAGACTCAACACTGGTCCACTGTAAGAACAGGTGGCAGTCTACAGTACCTTCGGAAGACCAGCGGGCGCTTCTGTGGTGAAGGGTCAGAACTACAGAATCAGTTCTAACCACATTAGCGCCGTCACCTGATCCGTCGTCGTCCTCTCCACAGGCATCGCATAGGGTATCTTCACTTAAACCAATCACATTTAGCAAAGGTGTAGTGGACGCTGGTAATTCGTCTGCAGTCTTTTCTGTCAAGGGACAACGATAATGCCGCGGACTTACGAGCAAATGCTTGGTCTACATCCTGGAAAATTAAGCCTTCTACGATAGTGCTCTCGATAGGTCCAACCGTCACCCTTCCACCTTCACAATATAGAGGACCCTTCATAAGCTCTGGAGCCATCTATGTTGTACATTCCTCTCCTGGCTCGAACTTGGCCAGAGCTATTCCTGAGTGCAGTACTACTATGCGTTCAGGCATTTTAAATGAAAGCGTTCAAGAAATGTTAAAGCGTAGTTCACTTACCTATTTTAGGTAATTTTTTTCTTGAAAAAAATGATTCAAATCAAAAAATTACGAGTCTCCGAGTCAGGCTAAAAAAAATTAGTCCTTACTCTATAGAGTCCCTGTGGTAACACTGGTTATTCTACTTCTGATCTCTACTCGGAAGTTGTTTGTGGAATGTATGCACATCTTGCAAGAGGTGAACAAACTCCTTCACTTCCGCAACATTGTAGCTATTGATCGTTGAGTTTTGGCCCTGGACGTTTGCTTCGGAACGGTTCTTGCTCGGCAACATACACTCACTGATCATAAGACTCCTTTCGTAACTTAAATGCGTAGGTAAATGCCATAAGTGAATGTGCCTTTCGTGTTTCCAACTGCCCGCCGCACTCTCTCACTACTCTCCAGCATAAGATTAGAGAGTCACCACAACGCATTTTCTTCTTCTTTGACTGGCGCTACAGTCCGGGGTGGCCATGCCTCTCCATCTAGCTCGGTCTTGCGCTAATTGCGTTCAGTCACGAACGTTCAACTTATTGTGGTTCATTTGTAGCTGCTTGGATTCCTTTACCGCGTTGTCTCTCGGGTTTGGAGTAGAAGACTTTCCGGACCGGAGCATTGGTGTCCATTCGCACTACGTGACTTAATCATCTGAGATGCGAGGCTCGAACTCGTTTGACCAGATCGATGTCGGATTACAGCCCGTACAGCTCATCATTCAGTCTAGTCCTCCACACACCATCAGTACATACGGGAGCGAGGACAATGCGAAGGACTTTCCTCTCGAAGCGACCGAGAATATCCTCGTCCGCGTCAGTTAGTGTCCACGCTTCTGTGCCTGCTGTATGGCGTCTGTCAATGTTTTATTTCTTCTTCTTCTTCTTTGTGTGGCGCTACAGTCCGGGGTGGACCTGGGCCTCAACCAACATGCCTCTCCAACTAGCGCGATCTCTGGCTAGCTGTCTCCAGTTTCGCACACCAAGTTGGTTGCGGTGGCGCACGCAAGTGGAGAAGGACCTCAATGTCTTATATAGGGACATCCTAATTATTGGAGACAGGACCTTATACCTTAGTGGTCAGTATAATCCACCGTTTTATTACGGCAGTAGTGTCATTGCTTGTGTTACCTTCGAAGCCTAGATAGACAAAGTCGTTCACTACTTCGAAGTTATAGCTGTCTATAGTGACGTTTTGTCCAAGACATCGGTCTCGATGTCCTTTTTCGTAGACAGCATCCCTTCGTCTTAAACTGAGCGACAGCAAGACTCATATTGGCCACTTCCATCTCCCACTGACTGGCCGTTGTGTTCTTCCGATGTCGGCAATGTGATCGGCATTTGCGAACAGTTGCACAGATTTGTGGAAGATCGTCACTCTGGTGGCCCGAGTTCTTCTTTTTTTTAAATTCATTTATTTTTTTATTTCGTATGCAATTATTGCATTTTCCTGCCAAGCCTTGTAAATACTTTCCTGCAGAAGATTGCATTTCCTTTGTCTTCTGGTATTAAGGCGGTATTAAGGCGAGGCAAGCCCATGTTGAATTGGTATGATAAACCGGTTATCATCGTAATATTTCAAGATTAAGGTCATCTTAAAGTCTACACGAAGAATGTTACAGTTTGCTTGACCTTAAGCACTTCTTCATTGCCGTATATTAAAGCTTTTTTAGCTCATTTATATGCGTAGCAGATGCATTGCCCCATACAAGAATACCATACCTTTTGATTCCACCAAGGCATAGTAAACTTGTCTCAACACTCAACGTTGTGGCATGAAATTTTAAATGCGTAAGTGAGTACAAAGCTTTTTTAAGGCTTGCGCGCAACTTATCGACATGCGTATCCCACAAATATGTGCTGTCAATTGTGATACCAAGTCAATCTCGATCGGACGGTTAATTGTGTTACTACACTTGTTATTTCGATACAGTATTTGATATTGAGTGGCCTTGAACTGCGGACTTCGTATGTGCATCATCTTGGTTTTAGATACGTTGATTACAAGTCCGTGATCGTGACACCATTTGACTACACTGTCAAACCCCTTTTGCATTATTGTGGCTGCCATGTGCAAACACTTATGACGCATCAGAATCGCCGTGTCGTCTGCAAAAGCAAAAGGTATTGTCTGCTTGAATACTCGTAAGAGGTCGTTAGTGTATAGAATAAAAAGGATTGGTCCCAATTCAGACCCCTGCGGAACGACATATTGCACAGTTTTGCAGGGATTCCACGGCTAGACAAGGCGCTGTATAGCTCATCTCTATAAACACTGTCATACGCGGCCTTAAAGTCGACGAATAGGTGGTGGGTATCGACTTGAAACTCCTGGGATTCTTTCAAGATCTATCGTAATGTGAATATTTGCTCAATAGTGGATTTCGCTGGCCTGAACCCGCACTGATGTCGATCAATCAGACTGTTAATGTTTTCAGGTTACTTGACTTACGTCCAGGCGGACCATGACCATCATCGCCCATATAGGATGGATTATAGGAAACCTGAGGTCGGTATTTTGGTCGTCATCGCCGTTATACAGTCTGCAGAAGTGGACTTTCCAGATTCCCAGCAGCAATTGTAATTATATTACTAGGTTCCCATCCCTGTCCCTGAAGGCTTTCGTTCGGTTCTTGCGAACTTGTCATGTTTTTTTTTGCCTGTTGGTAGAGTTTCCGAACATTGTTCCTGCAGTAACATCCCTCAATCTCCTCGATCGTGCGCATCTCATGATCTTCCTTTTCTATCTGAGAAGCCGGTGCTCTTCCCTTCGTTTCTGCTCGTAGAGCTGACGAGCAGATCGTGTCCTTCTTTGCAGCGGCGCTCTGTATGCTTCCAGTTTGGCTGCATATGCTCGCTGACATTCTTCATCTAACCAGAGCTGTCTTGGTGGGAAAGTGAAGCTGCAACATCAGGGCTCTTGGCAGTGTTGCCACTGTTCTTCAGCACTTGATCCGCGGTGGTTTTTGGACTCTATGAGAGGTGAAGGGAGACTCGATCGGCGAATTCTCTAGCGATCTGCTGCTATTGTAGCCCTGCAGCATTTTGATGAGTTCGCGGGGTCCTGGAAATGCTCATTAGTAGTTTGACAACGCATAGGTAGTGATCCGAATCAATTTTTGTGCCTCGTTCAAAATGTTGCTGGAGTGTCTTGCGTCAATCGCAATTGGACAAATTGTTTTGGTGGTGGATTAACCTGGAGGTGCTGGCCGCATTGACGTTGCGGCCCGCGTCTATGTCGATCAGCCTAGATCCGTTATAGGAGGTGGTGTCGTGTAGACTGTGCGATGGTCTCCTTGTTCAGTTTAGCGTCACCAAGAACAACCTTGTCATCAAAGTTAGGACATTGCTCGTAGGTTTGGTCAAGAAGCTCATAGAAGCAGTCCTTGATTAAGTATGTTGGCGAATGCCTTGATTCTGATCGTCGCCAAGCGTCAGGCTCAGTCTGCTGCGTATGACAAGCCCGCATCCAAATGAGCGATGATCACGATCCATGAAACAGTCACCGTATCACTGCTTTTCATCCTTCTTTTTTTCTGTCCGTCTCATCGCATTTATCGTATTGCGGTAATGTTCGCTTTAAAGCGGTTGAGGACCTCCGCAAGTTGCTCAGCTGTCTGTTGAGCGTGCTGACGTCGTTGTCCTTATTTCGTCTGCTGGGGTCATCAGCGGTAAGATCATCCATATCCGAGGTTTATTGCTGCTTCGTAACTTTAATATTTTCCTCGGGAGGGAAGTTAACAACACTCGTATCCACCCCGGAACCAGGGGGATGGGGTCATAGACTAAACCCCTGGACCGTGAGTCGCTGCACACATTGGTTCACTTTCAGGCGGTTGCCAGACCAGAGGGCGCCACTAAGAGGCTGTATGTCAACTTGCCCCGCACATTTACAGAGATGGCTGCTGGCATCTCGCCAAGTTGAGAGCAATCAACAACCTTTCACTGGAACTACAAAGCAACCCGGTGACGGCTTAAGACAGCTGTCTGTTCTTGAAGTTAATATTAGATTATTCCCTTCTTACAAAATAGTTTACGAGTTTAAAAATGACTGCTTCTCCAAGCTGAAACCTGAACAATTTAGGAGAGTTATGTTAAAAATCAATCTTTGGTCCTGTTTGCATTGAAGGTTTCTGGGGAAGAAGATTCAACCACGAACTGTACGGGCTGTACAGCGAAATGAGTCCAGTCAGGCGTCTACGGATTCAACGCCTAAGATGGCTAGGCCATGTAGAGCGCATGAGCAGCACTGCTCCAGCCCGAAGAGTCCTTGACTCCGAACCAGTGGGACGACGCAATAGAGGATGACTACGAAGCCGATGGCGCACTCAAGTGGAGAAGGACCTCAGCCAACTTGGCGTGCGAAATTGGAGGCAGATGGCTAAGGATCGTGCCAGCTGGATATGCTTTTTGGCTGAGGCCCAGGTTCACCCCCGGTCATAAGACGAAGAAGAAGAATGTGAACACAGATGTGCAAGGCTTGCTTAGCTTAGTAGTTCTAGATTTAAATTATCGTCAAAATGGACGCGATTGTTCACTAAGCCCCGATGAAGTGAAAATGGGGAGTTACATTTCGGATAAGAAAGCAGAAGACTAGTGTGCTTCTTGCCACATTTCGTGTTCTTTTTTAGCCAATTTTATATTTTTTTAATCAGGTTTTTGAAACTGATGCATATACCCTAATTTTTTTCAAAAATTGAAGGTGGCCATCGACAAGAGTAAATATCTTAAGTTCCTAGCATGTTTGGGTGATTCAATGCCAGTTTTATGAATATTATGCTTCTCACCGCTCTGAAATAGGTGTAGATCTGCAGTTGGAGGATGCAATCTATTCATAGAACAGACCCGAGGTTCGTAGTCGTACTCAGGTGTCCACACAGAACTCCTGGGAAGATCACTTAGGAAAAAGCAAGCTTATCCCTTTCTCATGAACCGGACTGACAATACTGACCGGTGACCTAGCACATGCGTTCCAATCTTAATATTATTGAATTGACTTGACCAAGGTCGGATTGGAGGCACTTCTCGTCACTCCAGATTGAGTGTACGACTCTGACTGACGTTGCTAGTTGCGTGTTCCTCGAAAGTGATTTCTTCAACTCCCTGAGTAAAATAAACGGCATCAGTTCCACTTGCATACCAATTTTGCAAAAAGTCATACAAACACACGAGCAGTACAGCCAGTGCACACCTCAAAGCGTCATGAATCACACTCCAGATACCCAAGCCCACTGTTTTCCGCCGATCGCCAAGTGCGCAGTACACCGCCCTTCCCCCAGAGCTTTTTCCACTTTCCAGGAATCCATTCAGCAGCACCCTCACGATAATTTCATAACAAGCCCATGCATAGTATCAATCAGTCTTGAACTTGATTCGATTCCAGAATGAGTTCATATTCAAAGAACGCAACAGCGACAGCAATTGAACGCACACCGATGGCACAGTGCCCCTCCAAGTGTGCCGAGCACAAACACAAGTGTTTGTAGATAGCAGCCGCAACTCATGCGCATATGCGAGTCGTCGCTCGCTCACTTGATCACTTCACTCCATTCGCGTCTTGACATCGAAGCGCTATTGAATGGCGTATCGTTCTCGGCTCGCAGTTCACCCCATCTGACCCCCTTCGCGTTCGCTTGCGCACCGAGAACATAATGTGTTCGAGTCGAGTTCGAGAGCGCGCTAGTGTGCGCGCGTTTGTTTGATTACAATTGCAAAGTACACCGCGCCGAGGGGCAATGTAGTCAGATGTTGCCCCAATTCCCGGGTTCACTTTAAAATTCGGGGTGCCCGCCACTCGCCGCGCACGTCGTATCGCCGCCCGAAATCAGTTGCCGTCCGTAATCTTTGGCCGTCCATACGAAAGCGACTCTGCACACGATCACGCCGCGTTTATCTAAAAAAGCTGAGTAGCCTCAGGCCACCAGACTGATAACTTTCTTGCGATATCGCGCGGAGTGCAAGGGGTTTGTGTGGCCCAAGCATCAGTTCCAGTGAAACAGTGACTGCGAGTCAGTGAGCGACGGCGAGTGAAGTGAAGCCAAACGTGATCATGGTTAAAATCGAATGGGCTCCGGTTAACATACCACCCCGGCGCCGGATGCAAACGTTCACCGTGGGGGTGTACCTGTTCCTGATGTTCGCCGTCGTCTCAGTTTCGTACATAGTGTGCACCGTCATTCTGGTGAGTTCTTAATCGTCGCGGTAGGCAGGCAGGCAATGTGTGAGGCTTGTGTTGCTCACTTGCCGCATCGTTACATGATCACACATGCATGGGCATTGTTATAGGTGCTGCGGGGTTGGTAGTTAAATTTCGCTATAAACCACGCCTGGTTGGGAACGAGCGCACATCGTTTAACCTTCGACCGACCAGTTTACAATGGTGGTGGGAAAATGATTATAATTTATTCATCGTTTAGCTGGTGAGCACGTTCTAATTGGATTTTATGTCAAGGAGGTGGAGGGGACGAACGGCGCTGTGCCGAAGTTTAATCGGTCTAGGTGGAGGCTTTTTTGGTTTAACGAGTTCGATCCTAGTGACGATCGGAGCAGCGATGGAATATACACGACCGCTGACCCAGCTGAGTAATGGAGGGCACAATAGCACTGGCTGGACAACGCAACAGACGTTGACCGAGGTAAGGGATGTGCAAGTCGTACAAGTCGCGTTGGACATTGAGCAATTGGTGGTAGCCTGCGAAGTGGATTAGACTTGGGTTAACTTCGGATCGTAATGGACCACGAAAGAAGACAAGAAACTAAGCAACCACGATTCACCAAAAAGGAGTGTCGACGTCGGGCGCCAAATTGATCAGGAACATCGATCGTGCAATGCAATGATTAGACCCAACATTTCAACAAATCGGCATGGCATACAGAACCCGAAGAGGGAAGATGTTATGTCCTCAACGGGACGAGACAGAGAAGAACATCATCAACTCCATCAAAAAAGCATGTCGCTAAGGGTCCCTCAACTTGTCTCCGATTAGATCTGTCGTATCTTTGGATCAGAAAATAACTTTGGTTTTTATGGCGCGGCGACAACTAAGGCTTATCGGTAAAATTGAATGTCTGTGATGACTGTGACATACGCACATGAATTTATGTGTGGCTGAAAATCTTGATAAGATTACACACCTCTTCATAATTGACCAACAACTGATAGCGGCACATTCGCGATACTGTTGCACTGATGGCGATAGCAAGCCCACTGCCCGACCGAATGGATGGTATCTGATCGGGCTGTGAACTTTCTCCATTTCGACGAAAATATCTGCTCTCAATGCATTATTACATCTTCTCTTCTGCGTGGAGGTACTTGTTTTTAGCTTCGTTAAGTTTCGTTAATTTTTCTAAACTTTCGTTAAGTTTCGTTAACTTCGTTTTATTCAAGATGAAGCAAGGGGAATTGCTCTTGGATGGTGTTTTAACTGTCTTAATTGTGACTAAGCTCTCAGAAACAAGCTTACTGCCTCTAAATTCTCACCTCAAAGCTTGTCCGTTTATATGACTACCTTTCGATCATTGCTGACATAAGCATTGGTGAACACCAAACCTCGATGACTTGGCCTCTCCAGACCCTAGATCTTTGCGTTGGGACTGTCTGAGACTCACAGGGTAGAGGTTCCTCTCCGTTTTTGGTCAGCCCAGGATAACAACACCCAAATCACTGCTCTCTCAAAACCAAATAACTAAATGACAAACAATTTGCTTGACTACTTCCAGCTCAGCGGACACATCTACTTGAAGGCACTCGTAATTGCTTATGGAATTTGGATTTACGTCGATCGTCATAGAGCGCAAAACGCTGTCCGAGGACCAGGGTAAGAATGACCGATTCCTTCTAAGAGTGACTGGTGAACAAAAAAAATCTCCTCTTTCAGAGTGAAATGGATGAGAGACAATTTCTTTTGGAAGCACTTCCGTGACTACTTCCCCGTGGAACTGGTGAAAACTGCCGATTTGTCGCCAAACCGGAACTACCTGCTGGCTTGCTACCCGCATGGAGTCATTGGGTAAGTTTTGCTATAGCACCTGTCCAAGTCCAGGAACTGAGTAAATGTGCGATTTTTTTTTACAGCGTCGGTGTGTTCACAAACATGAGCGTCGACATTTGCAAGTGGAATGAGTTGTTTCCCAAAGTTCGTCCCCACTTGGCAACCCTGACGTTACACTTCAACACACCCCTTTGGAGGCAGTTCGTCATGGCTTGGGGGATGGTGTCCGTAACGAGGACATCGCTCTTCAACAACTTGACGACGTCCAACGATGAAAAGGATCCCGTCAACGCTGACGGCTGCACATCCAGCGCTGTGGGCGTTGTCGTCGGCGGAGCACAAGAGGCCCTGGACGCCAGACCCGGCAAGTACATTCTCACAATCAAGAACCGAAAGGGCTTCATCAAGCTGGCCATGAAGTCGGGGTAAGCACAAATGCGATGTACAGGCGTCGGAAGCTTGAATAAGAAAAAAAAAACGTTCGTCTTGCAGAGCCGCCATCGTTCCGGTCTTTTCCTTCGGAGAGGTTGATGTCTTCGATCAGGTCGACAATCCACCCGATTCGTTCGTCAGAAAGATGCAAAATCTGGTGAAAAAAATCACCGGAGTGTCTCCGCTCCTGGTCCTGGGCAGGGGCTTCTTTCAGTACAACATTGGCCTGCTGCCCTATCGGCGGCGGATAGTCCAAGTCGGTAAGTGTTCGTTTGAGTGCGCCACCCACGGAGGATAGAATTGATTTTCGACCTTTGTCTTCCCCAGTCGGAGCACCCATTGATGTGCCACAATCGGACAATCCGAAGGAGGAGGACATAAACAGAATCCATCAGCAGTTCATGGATGACCTAACTGCGCTGTTCGAGACGCACAAGAAGAAGTATATCGAGAACTCGGAGAAGGCTACTTTAGTCTTGCGCTAGGCGAGACTCGGCACATCAGCAAATGCAGGGCAGTGATAGTATTGATGTTGTACATCGGTTTTTTTTTTTTTCTCTTGTAAATAAAGCGTTCAGTGAGTTGCGTTAGTTTTGTATTCAATGGCTTCACTTGTGCTTCGATGAACAGAGGTTTGGAACTCACCTTTTCTGATTTAGGACTTCAGAAGCAAATCTACTCTTCACTTACCTGGTATCGCGGATGGCTTCGTGTAAGGTTGGGTTGAGGTGGAGTAAGTAAGTCAACAATGTTTTCCAGTCCATTGTGTTGTCCTCTCTTGGCGTAATTGAGGCTAAGCTCCAGTTGAGCTAAAACAGCGGAACTGTGATAAAAGACGACTATCAATACTTACGTTTTACAACTTGCTGTCAGGGGGGTCTATAGCCTTATAAACTCTGCAGAGAATGTAAGCAAGTTCGACTTGGGCTTCGCGAGGTGGAATAAAACTCCGCTGAACGGACCCCACGAATACTCACTGCTACCTCTTTGCCAAAAAGAAACACCTGAATCAGAAGTCAATGGTTTCTGGCCAATGGACAGTTAAATCTGACAAGACCTTTCGATGCAAATAGTCTTGCCACACTTCTTTCATTCCCAACCTAATTCTGCCTGTCAAATTAGACAACTTGGTCCTGGGCATCGTCTCCTAGTGGAATCACATGGAAAATGGTCATTTTCGTCATAAGGATAATTTATTGGTGGCACCTTACAACGCCATCTGCTTTAGAGTACTATTTAAAGGGTGATTATTTAAAGGCTATAGAAAAGTTTTTCAAAAAAAACTCTTAAAATTCCGAAAAATGCATCAAATCTTTATTTGAATCGATAGTACGGTCCATATAATTCAACGTTTGAGGATTATTTCATGCAAATGTTGGCCTTGACTGCGCCTCAAACGGTCCATCCGTTTAGTCCAATTTTGGCATACTCTTTCCCACATTTCGGCCAGTATCCCACGAATAAATGCTTCAATGTTGTCTTCCAATGCGTCAATTGAAGCGGGCTTGTCTGTATAAACATGGGCCTTAACATAGCCCCACAAAAAATGCTCTAAAGGCGTTAAATCGCACGATCTAGGCGACCAATTGACCGGTCCCGAACGTGAAATAAAATGTTCACCGAACTCGCCTCTCAATGAGTCCATTGTTGCGCGTGCTCTGTGGCATGTGGCACCGTCTTGTTAAAACCACATGTCATGCAAGTCAAGCTCTTGCATTTTGGGCAAAAAAGAGTTAGATATCATCTCACGGTAGCACTCACCATTCACGGTTACGTTACGATTCGCATCATCTTTGAAGAAGTACGGTTCAATGATGCCACCGCCCATAAACCGCACCAAACTGTGACTATTTCTGGATACATTGGTAGCTCTTTGCAATGCTTCTGGTTGATATTCACTCCAAAATCGACAATTCTGCTTATTTACCTACCCATTGAGCCAAAAATGAGCTTTGTCGATGAAGAAGAATGAAGAATGAATGAAGCGCGATGAACTTTCTTAACAGAGCACGCATTTTGATAATAAAATACAATAATTTGCAAGCGTTGTTCGTTTGTAAGATGATTCATGGTTAAATTGTAGACCAAAGTGAAGATGTTTGACAATGAAACAAAACACGAAACGTGAGTTAGCTGTTTAAACCAGTGTCGAAAAGATAACAGCTAAAAAATCACCCTTTATATATTTCAATATGCTTCCTGTGGCCCTCTGCCGCCAAATTTTATAAACTCAAACTCAACGAATCACCTGTAAAGGAGAACGAACCACATGGCGACACAGCAATAAAAGGGGAAGGACGATGTTCTGTTAAAACGTGTATTTTATTAAAAAAAACTTTGTAAGATTGGTGATATTTGACGTAGTACGAGGGAACACAAAAGAAACCCCCTTTGACTGCATCAACTATTGAGGGATCAGTCTCCTCAACATCAACTCTTCTCTGTAGTCTTGTGTTAACTAGAAAAGGGGCAACTCGAGTTGAAAACTGACTCAACCCAAGTTACGTCCAAACCGAGTTGAATCGAGTTAAAATTACGTCGAGTCACTGAAACATTAAAATGAAACGAATAAATGAACATCAAATCCGTGAACCATTCGACACGTGCGAACACACAACTCGCTTGACTCCGTGTTACCAAAGGGACTCTATACAGTCAAAAGGACTAATTTTCTTTAGTCTGACTCGTAGACTTATCATTTCTAGATTTGACTCATTTTTTAAGAAAAAATATTTTCATAACTTTCCAAGGAGTGAACTACGCTTCATTATTTCCTGAACTGCACCCAGGACTCTGACTCTGGTCAGACTTCGAGCCAGAAAAGGAATGTATGTGAAGGGTGACAACATTAGATTGTACACCTCTATAGATACGTCGGTTTCCAAGCGGAAACCTATGCATTCCAAATGGCAACAAATTGTGTGAATTGTGACGAACAAGTCGACGGGTCGACACATCTGTGTTTAAGGCCTTACACAACCCTTTACCCACTTCCGCTGGCCGATTTCAAGCTTGCATATGGACGAGCTATACATCGCCGTCTCTCTCATCTGCCAAGCTCATCAGGTTGTGCAGGATGATAATGGAGACATCTCGCTGCTCCGTAACGATCGGTAACGAACACGTTGCCATTTGATTTCTTCAATATTGTACATAAGAAGATCGTGCGAAACTCAACCCTCAACACCAGAGGAATAATCTTCCAATAGTCCGTGTGACGCGATTGCACGAGCACAGCGAGCCGTCAATGAACCGTGTGCTGGCATTGAAGCGGTCTACAAGGATATAACTAACATTGCCTGCACTAAAGCCGCTTGTCGGTTTTTTACACTATTCAACTTAGACTAGAAAACCATGTGGTCTAGTCTGTGGAGTGCCTTGCATTTGGGCCTTACAGCTATTTGGTTTGTTACTTATCATTAATATCATGGACGAGTAATGAATATGAATATTGTTGCGGTTTGTTACACTTTAGACAAAAGTGTGTCTTTGTAATCACGATAAATTTGTCGAATAGAGTTCAAAAAGTTCCAGGCACTGGTTTATTTATTTGTACTGCACAATTAAGACTCAAACTTTACTTCACTTTTATCACCACAATTACTTTATTACACTTTTCTTTATTGCCTTTTAGGCTCACACTTCTTACACTTTGGTCACTTTTATATGTACCAAATCCAAAGCTAAAACTAACCTGTTCCCATTTTTATATCTGCCAGCATTCTTTCTAGAAAAGTCTGTAGCCTGTACATTGGGGGTTGATTATGTATAACTGCACTATGGCACCGGCGCGGCACTGTCTTGTTCGCTTGGAAAACAACAACCGTCCCTCCTATGTACAGGAACCCATTTACTCCATAGACTTTGGTGGTGTGTAGCATTACAGCTACTACTCCGAATGGTGTTCGCTTCCCCAGATGGCGCTTGAGATTGATTTGTATCCACGTCACAATATGAACGAATATCATCATCAGTTAATTATTACAAATGGGGTGTGCGATGCTAATACATTTTAATTTTGATACACAAATCGCCAAAATCCCAAGATATCGCCATTTTTATTTTGTGGGGAAATACTAATTTGTGTGTCGCCAAATGTAATTCAAAATCGTCACATCTGACAACCCTGTCTCTGCTTACTGCCATTTGCAATTTTCTTCTTCTTGCCGTCCGCGACATCTACCAGGGAAGACAGGATATAGGTCGAACAGTTAATTTTCTCTCTTATAATAACACAATGTGTGTCTATGCCGTGCCGAATTCTTAAGTGTGTCAGGGAGTGACATGTAATAACAACCTGACACGGTTGCTCGTTAATCGAAAAACGTAACGAGTAGTTGACCTGTACGGCATGCTCAATCAAATGACCAAACACAAGGAAGAGGTCAACATCCACCGGCTGCTCAACGGTTCTCAACATATACCGGTTGTGCTGTGCGTCCATGGTGGCCATTTTGAGAAGGAAGGGTGAGCGCTGACGCATAAAATACTCAGTGGGAAATCGTGGACAACAACCGGCACGGTCTTAGCTTTTCAACTAAAAAAGCTTTCCCTGATGAATACTCGACCAATTGACCAATTTCAAACTGAACGAAATGCATGCTTGTGACTTGTGTGACGCTCAAATCTGGGATAAACAAATGATTCCAGTTATACCAAGTACATCTACACGACCGAACTATGACTGCTTATGGCACCTGTTGGATGGGAAGCATACATGATACCAAACTGCAACGCCCAGTTTCAAAATGAACGTTTAAACTTATGTTCAGCTGAACGTGGAACAGGGTTCAAGATCCTTCAACTCATCGTTTTCGAGTGTGTATTAATCGAATGAATTGGCCGACATCGATTTTTTGTACGGAAATATAATGTACAGTGATTAGTAAGGCATCTTTGATGGAATTTATAGTCCACCTTCCCAATGGCACAGCGGCCATATAAGGCCTCTTTATGACCTCTGCACACCTTTGTCCATGTTGTCGACCGTGTTTCAGTCGATTTTGAGTGTTTCATCGATATTTTTACACAACAAATTGACAATTTTTACCTTTTGTGGTGGGTTTTTGTTTTCACATAATTCAGATTGGATCATGGCCACTCTTGCAGTGTATTTTGAAGGAAGTTATATCCATGGTGGCCGGTGGCGTTGGGGGTATGTGCGTCGACCCCAACTTCGACGTCGTAGGTTCGATTCCAGCTCTGTGTGACAAACATAGTTTTCACGGCCCCACCTCTCTGACAATGCTCAAGAGTACTTCCTGTCTACAAAAAGCTTCTCAAACTTGGCCGTTCGGAGTCACCATGAAACTGTGGGTCCCTTCCACTCGTGTGAGAACAATAGCACGCACAACACGAGTGGTCGCTGAGAAACTAGGCCCTGGCCCTCTATGGACCGTAGCGCCAACCATAGAAAAAAAATATCCAGATCTTTGATCATGTGGCAAATGTAACCAGTTAATGTGCCATACTTTAGTACTGCAGTGGGGATTTTAGTTCATCTGCTTGCTCTTCAGTTGCTTTGCAGTCGGGATTCAGTGTCGTCAACAGGGTGTCACTTTAGTTGTCCGTATCTTCCAAATGGGTCGAATTGTCTAGTTCAGTAGAGAGATGAAATCAGTCCTTTTTGTCCTTGACGCCGGAGCAGCTGGCTAAGAATAGTGCCTGTTGGTTGGTGCCCTAGTCAAAAACGGACTGTAACGCCAGTAGAAAAATAACGTGTATGCGTGATCGACGTCGTTTCTAACGATGGGTATGTTCATGCGTACCACCCTTCCATCGAATCGTTTCGAAAAATTCTCCAAGACATCTTGATTGGGAATGGAATTAAATACGAAACACTGTAGTCAGTCTTCCAGCTGAAAGAAGAGAAGTTCAAGAGAATTATTCGTGTTTGTGCGTCACACGACCATATTGGCAGAATTTGACAGATGCGCAGAACGGCGCTAAATGTGATTAGACCGCCGATACACACTCCGATTCTTCAATTACGTTTGCAAAGGAGGTGCGACCGGTGGTGTATCACAATTGGTGGCTTTCGATCGTGTGCATCTTGGTTGAGATTTCAACGCCAATCGAAATGTTGCCTTTGTCTACACATTTTTATGCATGAGTCTTTGCACGACAAAAGCGGGGAATTCAATCAACGAGCGTTGAAATACCCGAATTTGAAACACGAAATTGTAAATTGTACTCACCGGGCTATGCCATACAACAAGTTTTGCTTGCACACATGAGTTTGCCATCTTGTGGACAATAGCGAAAGCAGCAATGAAAATAAGTAAACAAAACGAGCGCACAGCTGATTGACAGATCGGTGTCTTGACAGCAATCAGACGTGTCAGCCGGCTAAAGTAATTTCACTTGTCTGGATGTCAGTCGTTGAATATCCGAAAACGGAAGTAGATTGCATAGCTTAGAGGGTGCAGTTACCCACTAGAGTTTAGAAGAGAAACCAGTTAAAAGTCAAACATTCACAACCAAACACAGTGAGTAACAGAGTTAAATAACTTGCGGGTCGGGATTATTTTGTTTGCTTAAGGCTGTGAGTAATGCGTGCGGTTTTCGTTTATAATCTTTCTGATAACAGGGTGAACGTTCTGACGTGTGTGTAGTTTATTTGCGATTTGTCTGTGACTACTGCATCCACACACGCTTACGATTCAAGTGAGATGGCAACCTGAGAAGGTTGAACATGGGTGGTGTGGTAAACCAAGTAAAAGCACAACAGATGATCAGATAACACACTCGACAAAATCGCTGTTTGGTTGAAAGTTAGTGCTATCCAAGCCAAGTGGTGAATCACAAAACATCGATAAGTTGCTTATAGATGCACCCAAAGCACAGTCAACGAGCTATCAGCGCCAGCACAACAGAAAAAGGGAGAACTGCACGTAGACCAGTGGCAGAAAAGTGTAAAAAAAGTTATATTTCAAACGATATGTACAAAACGACAGGTGTTCTCGTCGTACACATGCACATATCCACATATTTTCAATTCATAAGCGTTTTTTTAGCGTAGGCCGGTGACTTTCCTCATTTTCCAAGAAATGTGAACCAATGATAACACAATAGGAAACGAGCCACCATTTATTTTTCGTTATTTCACCGCTAGTCACTGAAATTGTTGTGCTATAAATATGGACATATATGCATCTGTGTGTTAATTGCGCCATAACTCTAGTTTATATTTAGGGTTGCGACAAGTTTTATCGATTTTATTTTGTTTGTTTTAAGATTATTATGAATAAAAAAAGTATTGCGATGATAATCTAATGTTTGGTGTAAACTGACTTGAACCACGACGTCGTTGGTTCGATCCCTGAACAATTTTCTTTTCACGCGCCCACCTAGTGGCCGTTAGAATTCGGCACTGAACTGTGAGTGCCTTCCAGAACAATTGCACGCACAACACGAGTGGTTGCTGAGAAGCTGGACCCTGGCCCTCTACGGGCTGTAGCACCACACATATTATTATTATTATAATGAAGCAATGGCGTCTGCCCGATCCACAATAAAGGACACCCCATTGACTGCGCCAACTATCCTTAACAACGCCTATCAGATCATTTCTGACGTTTTGTGTGAAGGCCTGAAATCATTTGCAAATAATCTGATACTTCTGTTCTTTTTTCGAACTATTTTAGTAAGTAGTGTTGAAAATGCCTCGTACGTGAGATGGGTGTCTCCAATTATTTTCCTAAGGTGGAGTTTTACAGATTTTACACCAGCTTCCGCCAAAATGATGGGCAGCGGC
Organism: Eristalis arbustorum; assembly: GCA_916610145.1. Classification (NCBI taxonomy): domain Eukaryota; kingdom Metazoa; phylum Arthropoda; class Insecta; order Diptera; family Syrphidae; genus Eristalis; species Eristalis arbustorum. The sequence continues at coordinate 34,090,320 of OU744319.1, read as the reverse complement.
TGGTATGAAATGAAATGTAGCTTCATTTTTGAACATCACTCCCTTTCTCTCTCTCACTGTCTCCCTATAGATGGATAGCTTTTGCCAATTCATAAACAAGACCATCAATATTGATGCTGATCGGGAAAAGTACACTAATATGTATGACACTGTGCGCAATGCGATCATTAACGGTCTCAAGGAGGACAACAACTTCAAGCTGCTCTTCAGCGATCTGAAATTGTGTGGTGAGTAGGCCTGACCATGATCTTCAACGAATGAAGACACTTGCTTAAGTGAACATCATGTTCTGAGTGCGATCCATCGAGAGACATTCATTTTTCACCTTTTAGGAAGCTATGCGGACAACTTGAAAGTCTCAAAACCAGACGAGTTCGATCTGGTTATGTGCCTTCAGTTTCCCCACAACAAGCTCGTTGACATAAGTGCAGACAATGAGAACCGTGGAAACGTTTTCATAGACATATCCAAAGTATTGGTCAGCCTGGAAACAGAAAAAAGAGACAATGCTCGCAAGTTTCTCAAAGGTATGGTCAATTCAAAGAAGTATTTCCTTGAAGACAAATTCCAGAGCTGGCTGCAAGGATGCTTTGCCCGGCTTATGACAAAATTAATGAATCAGCTAAGACACACAGACGGTTCGATACTGCATCTCAGCTACAGTAGACATGGTCCTGCACACACAATTGATGTTACCAACAATCCGCACAAGTTTGCAATTGACTTCGTACCGGGCTTCGTGTTCGAGGCCAGTAAGAAGATATGCAAAAGAGAGGTGAAAACGCAGTATTGGCAAGCAATACCGAAACCAATGGGCGTCAAGGAGAATAAATCATTTCGAACGTCGTACACGGATTCCGAACGGTTACTGTTCGAAAATAAGAATCAATTCAAGGCCATACTCCGAATGATGAAAAAGTTCCGGGACAACAAGCCTAAGATGGTGAATCTGAAGAGCTACTACATAAAGACACTCTTCCTTTGGCACGATGAAAATAGCAATCCGAGGTTTTGGAACAAGCCAAGCATAGAGCTTGTCCAGGAGGTGAGTACACTTGTGCGTAAGTCTGTAAGTATTAAACTAAGAAAACCACGTAAGCAAACATAACCAAACTTAGCGAAACATATCGAAACTTAACGAACCGTAGCTGAGCTAAGAAAACCACGTTAACGAACTTAACGAAACATATCGAAACTTAACGAACCGTAGCTAAGCTAAGAAAACCACGTTAACGAACTTAACGAAACATATTGATTTTTGTTGGTAAAAAAGAATACTAAACAGAAATTAACTGCACTTTTCCTCATTTAGATGTTTTCTGTCCTGTATACAGCACTGTCCACTCAAATGATTCCCTTCTTTTGGAATAAAAAACTCAATCTGCTAGCCAGTATGTCTCTCGCACAAATTGAGAGTATGCGTAATGAAGTAGCAGCAGCCAGAAGGATTCTAATGCAACCAAGGGGAAAATTTGTGTCCATTTTCTGTGAGTATAACCGAATGCACTTTACAAACGTGTTTTTGTTTTTAATGAAACCATTTCTCTCCTTCAACAGTAACTGCGGCGGAACAAAAGCAATATAACGAGTACGAAGAATCGGAAGGAACCGATGTATGTATGCAAATAACTAGAAACTAGAGAATTTTGCTCGCACTGTGGTGTCATTCATTTCATATATGGTACAATCATTTCCTAAAACACTCGGCATGGCACAGTGCTGAGAGTTACTTTTGCTACAGCTAGTCAAGGGAGATCATTCAAAACGTGCATAGCTTCGTGGGTTATGTACCTCAGAATTGACAAGACTGGACTATGGCATGGATGACGTGACATACAGTATAGATCGTGAGAAAAGCAAGATCTGTCTTTTTGTCTGATCTGATTTCCTAAAATATTTCTGGCACGTCAGTCCACTGTTGGGTGGGTGTGATCACTACCGTCGCACTGTGGGGTTTTTGACTCCAAAACATGGCATTAACCCATTTTTTTTATTTTACAACTGAATAAAAGCAGACTTTAAGTAAAATACCCCAGCGATCAGAAGAATAAAGAAAACGAGTCAATCTGTCAAATCAATTGGCCACGGTGACAGTTCAAAGTTGAGTGTTTTCATAGACCGCTTACGCAGCTTGAATCGCTTGAAAAACATCATTTTTGGAAAGGTAATTGGACAGTGAAATGGAATCTTTTTCTGAAGGCTTATGTTGAACAAATAATAACAGTTCAATGTGTTTTATGGTGATTTTACTAACAAGAGTTGGGACACCTCTCCTTGTGTCTCTAGTTATAGTAATATAAAAAAAGAGGTGGCCCTACAGCCCGTAGAGGGCCTAGCTTCTCAGCAACCAGCAACGTTCTCTCACTAGTGGAAGGGACCTACAGTTTCATGCCGACTTCGAATGGCTAAGTTTGAGAAGCTTTTTGTAGGCAGGCAGTACTCTTTGAGCATTGTCAGTGAGTCGAAAGAGGTGGGGCCATGAAAATTATGTTAGTCACACAGAGCAGGAATCGAACCTACGACGTCGAGGTTGGGGTCGACGCATATACCCACAACGCCACGGGCCTCCAACTGTGTTTCTATGTTCCCAGCAAATCCTAGATATAATTTTTCTTACTTTGTGCTCTGTCTTGTCTTCTAATCGGGAAAAAAAACATTTCCTGAGCCTTTTTTCGCCCTCTCGGATTTGTTTGGAATTAAGTGAGAGGTTATTTGGTCGGTTTGTAAGGTTTAATGTGGAATTATGCAAATCGAGTCGTCATTGTTGTTAGGGTTTTCTTTAAGAGTGAGTGTTTCATTTATGTCATTATGTCAATTTGTGTGATATCATTTTACCAAAAAAAGTTAGCCCATATTATCAATTTCGAACGAATCAATTCTAAAACGCTTTAATTTTTCCATTGATTGCAGATTCTTGCTGATTCTTAGTCATTTCAAGTATTAGAAATTTAATTTATAACGAAATGCTACATTTTGAGAACGAATAAAAAATATTCACAAAAAATAAAACATTTGTTGATACTTACTAATCACGCCCATCCTCAATCCCCATACCACCTGACCAGAATCCCTTAAAATGAACTTGTATTTGCAGGAAAAAAAATTTGTATTTTATATATTATTTTATTTCAATAAGCAGGAGTTACGTATCACATACTCACTATACTTATGTTATACATAAGCACATTCATGCATATGCAAAGTAAAACTAAGAAGTAACTGACCGTCCATCTAGCCTACACTAACAATGCTAGTCTAACAAAATGCTGTAAACAACATCCACACAAAACATGGAATAGCGGCTCTTCTAGCCAACGCTAAGTACATCAGTCAAATGATCTAACACTAATTGTAATGCTATGTACAGTCAGTCGGTTCCTGACCACCAAATTGAAACCACAGAAGAAAAATAAATTTGCTAAATTGGAAAATTTGAAAATGTAAAAAATATTTAATAACCATAAGTGATGTCGTTATAAATAAAAACGTAAATTAAAGTAGACTAAATTAGCGATGGCAATTGGCAATTGTTAAAATTTGAATTCGATTGTCGATTTATTCGGTCTCATCAGAAAACAATCGAATAACAATCGAATCGAATCGATTATTCTCAGTGCCTACCACCACCAACAAATGCCGGGTACTAATTCCTCGATTTATTCATATGTTGGTGTCAGTGTATAAAATCAGCGTAAGGCTGTGTCTCCAATAAGAAACTATACCTACCAAAATAGAAACATTGGCAATGGAAATACAGCCAAACCTCTGTAATTGGAACTACCTTCAATGGAATTTTCTACAATTCAAACCAAATAACTGAACAATATTAGTTTCCGTGGCTATTTGAATTTTGTTGGTTCGACTGTATTCTTCGTCTTTCTCACCCAATGAGTGAGAGGTTTGTACTCTCACTCTCATAAATGCACAATTTAAATTTTAGCAGTGAAACGAAATGAAAAAGAGATGGGCAATTGCGAGAATCGGCGGATACACACAATTTAGTGATCTCCCTCCGACTTGAAGAATCGACGAATACACACAATTTAGCAATCTCTCTCTGACTCGAAGAATCGGCGAATACACACATTCGTTGGCGATTTGAATCGGAACTACATGAATCGAAATTCAACAATCGACGCCACTCAATTCGAATTCGAATAATTGCGATTGCTAGAACAATCGAATTATTCGATTGTTTTTATTCGCAATTGTCCATCGCTAGACTAAATGTGTTGTTAATTCAGGCGTCCTGGTCATGCTAGAGGTTTATGCCACGTTTTTAGGTCAAGTACCCCACTGTGCGGCAGTCTTGTTGTCGACAGTCTTCCTCATTTCAATAAATGATGATAAAAAAAATTATACCTTACTGAGCTTTGTTGGTTGGGATTGTAAGCCCCAGTGATCAAGTCTACCGGTAGCGATCACTGCTCTGGCACTATGACCTAGAATCAATACCACGTATCAGTTTCGCCCTCATGGATAGAACCTCATTGAAGTTCAATTTTCTGTACTGAGACTCTGGCGATCTGCAAAGGTGTAGGCCGGACCTAAGACAAGACCTGTCAAACACCCAAATCTTTTCCATCAAACTTGCACTCCGGTCATAAATCAACTAATATTAGTTTCATTTATGACTCACGTTGAACCACATGAAGCCATGAGGGTCATGAAGTAGATTACAGAGATAATGGACGGAGGAGATATGCCACTTCTATGTTTCTTGCCCTTTAGATTCGTCTGACAGCGTTTTTTATAACATTTCAAAGCTTATCTGCTTCACATCCGTTGCACAGATAGAGTCTGTGAATACGTGTAAAGCTCAAGACCAGTTGAATGCGAACAGCTGATAAAGTGGATTAGCCGACATTTCCGGCTTTGACACAAATTTGAGCGCATAATATTCACCGCCAAAAAAGGAGGGAAACTAAGAGACAAGAGTATGTTCGCAAAATGCATTCAATTATGTTCTTGTTATGAGACTGGAATATTTCATTAAAAACGACGTTAAATTTGAAGGCTAACAAGTTCAGGATAAACAAAAAAGATTTGTTCCCGTAGTTTTTGCACCAAATTTTGAAGACTGTCATTTTTTAAGGAGCGGAGCTAAGAACCTCTCAGAATGAACGAAAATGTGTAACTTATGTCATTTTCAAGAGCTTCTTAGGTTCTGTATGACGTGAGAGACGACGTATGAAAAGCTACAGCAAAACAAGTACATTAAAAAGCAGGATTTTATTGGAATTTCATTTGGTTTCTTTTCTTCCGAACTACTTATTCAAAGAAACTTAAACTAATTCAAAACTTTTAAATAACCTTACTTACTTACTTATCAGGCAGACGAACCATGAAGGGTCTGAGCCTGAGCAATTGCTGCCTTCCATCGGTGACGGTCCTGGGCACGCTGGTTCCAGTCATCAAGGCCAAGCAGTCTTACATCCGCGATGACTTGATCTTTGTACCGGAGGTGCGGTCTCTCTCTCCTTCTCGAACCAGGACGCTCGGATTCGAAGTCCCTCTTTGTTGGAGCGTTGTTTTCCATTCGCTCGATGTGGCCGAGCTAGTATAGTCCATATCCTTATATAGCTCGTAGAGTTTGCTGTTGTGTCTTCTCCTCCATTGGCCTTCCTCGCAGACGGGACCACATATTGGACGTAGAATTTTTCTTTTGAAGGCACCAGTAATCAGCTCTGCAGACTTGCTCCATAAAGTAGGACTGGCAGAATAAGGGTTTTGTAGAGCGTGACTTTGGTCCTTCGAGTCAGGAGTTTCGAGCCCAGTTGTTTTCACAGACCGAAGTAGTATCGGTTGGCAAGGGCGATTCTACGTCGGATCTCCAATACGATGTCATTCGTGGATTTTACATTTGCCCCGAGGTAGACAAACTCCTTTACTACCTCGAAATTGTAGCTGTCGGTTGTGACGTTTTGGCCTAAGTGATCGTTTTTTGCTCGACCAGCTCGTTTCGCCTGTTCCTCAATTGCCCTGAAAGCTTCCACTATGGCACGTCGGGACCGCGCGATTATGTCGATGTCATCAGCGTAGATTTCATCAGATTTGGTCTATAGTCGATTTGCCGAGCCAGAAGCCGCACTGGTACGTGCCAATTAGCGCGGAGCAAAACGGCCTTAGACGTTCACACAGTACGCTGGATAGGATCTTGTAGGCGACATTGAGCGGGGATATACCTTTATAGTCCTTGCAGGAGGTAGGATCGCCTTTTTTGTGTATGGGGCATATGGAGCTGATATTCCAGTCGTCGGGCATGATTTCATCTTCCCAAATTCGGCAAATGATCTGGTGCATGCTCCCTACCATTACATTGCCCCCAGCTTTGAAAAGCTCCGATGGTAAGCCATCTGAGCCTGCGGGTTTGTTGTTCTTCAGCCTTTTAATGGCTGTACCGACTTCTTCAAAGCTAGGTGGGAGGACTTCTTCGTCGACTGGAGTTGGGATTTCCTGGTTCCCTATCACTCTCTCCGCTAAGCAGCTGTCGGAAGTGTTGCTTAAACACATCCACCATTCCCTGTGGGTCCGTAACTAGGTTACCCTCGCAATTGCGAAGAGCCTGGGTGCTTTTCCTAAAGCCTGTGGCCAGGCTTTTGGCTTTTTTGTAAAAGGCTCGTATTTTTTGTTTGTCCCTAGACTTGAGCTGGGAGGTTGCGAGAGACCTTTTCTTCAGGCGCTTTTACTCCTCCGCTCTTGTTTTCCGCTGAAGCGCTTTTTGGTATGCCTCGTCAGTTGCACGTTTTTTCTGCTCACACTCGCCATCATACCACGGGTTTCTTGTCAGGGGTGGTAGGTAGCCTAATGTAGTTTCCGCTACCTTTTTGATGGTCGAGCGGCAATGCAACCACATCTCGTTGGCACTTGACGTAGGCATACCGGAGAGTCTCTCACTTAATTGCTCTTCGTAGGCTCTGACAATCTCCGGTGTGCTTAGGCGTCCAATGTCGAAAGTTCTCTTTGTCGGCTGGTGCAGCTTTCTGACATTGGACAGTCGAGCTCTGAATCTTGCTGCGACAAGAAAGTGGTCAGAGTCGACGTTTGCCCCCGTGAATGTTCGCAAATCGAGCATATTTGACGCGTGTGTTCCGTCAATAAGCACATGGTCGATTTGGTTGGCGGTTCGACCACCCGGAGATCGCCAGGTTGCTGTGTGGATTTTTTTTGCGAGGGAACCTTGTGCTACTTTTAATTAACCGCCAATACTATATTCGACACATAAAGAGATGTGTCAGGAAACCAACAACATAATCAAAATCCACAGAAATTTCTTGCGTTAAAATGGACAGGTGGTAGGGACATTTTTTACTCTCTCGTGACAGCCAAAGTTGTGGCGATATACAAACTTTTGTGTCGAAATTAAAAATCGCCGGTTTTTCGATAAATCGCCACATCTGGCAACCCTGTTCCGTGCTAGTAATTCGATTAGCTTTGAATTGTGACTCTACCTGATTAAACCCTGATTAAAGTGACCGAGTTTGAGTTGACACTAGTGCTACCTCTACCCTCGGGCTTTGGTACGCCTTGGTCCTCATCATGTAGCATCGTGGTTCTTAATGAAAACTAATGAAGCGTATTTATTGAAAACAATTACTTAACTTAAGATAGCTAAGTCTGCTGCTTCTGATCATGTCCACGTCTTCTCTGACGTTAGCGTATGTTAAGCATGATAATAGACTCACATAATCACTCATGTACTGTCTCTGTGTCCGTTTCATGGTTCTTTGAACAAGCGATCCACCCGTTGGTAGACTGCCTTCAAGCACGCTGTAGACAAGCACTTATGTGTCTACGCAAAAGTGAACGAGGATTACAAATCAATACCATACTGTATTTAAATCACCTCATTTTAGATGGATCAACTGTGTCAGAAAATCAGCAGGGTCATCAGCATGGACACCCAGAGGGACACCAGAGTTTGCTCACAAATGGATTTCGTGAAGAACAAATTTATCAGTCAGCTGAAGGAAATCAAGGATTTCAGCCTGCTTTTTTGGAACACAAAAGGTAGGTGTCTCTATGTTTGCTTGTCCTTTTAAGACTCTTGAATTGTAATTTTTGTAGGTTTTGTCCCAACTTTTTTTTAAATTTCTTTTTTAAAATCTATGCGCTGGGACCCCTAGTTTACGTCTAAGAGTGAAATATATTTGAACTAATTCAAGTGTTTTCTCCTTTCACTCTCTGTTTAGCAAGCAATAGCGAAAATTTAAATGTGTCCAAACGTAAGAAGCTCACAGTTGTAGTTTGCCTCCAACTGCCACATAATAAAGACGTGACAATAACCAGAGACAACGTGATTCCGGGAAACGTTTTTATCAACATTTCAAACGTGATCGATCGCCTTGAGAGGGATAAGAAAGAGGACGCTGCCAAGTTCCTCCAAAGACTGGTCATTTTGAAAAAGTACCTGCTGCAGGACAAATTATACAGCTGGTTCGAGGGATGTATGGACACGGTCTTAAGAAAACTGAACCGACAACTTGTGTACGGAGATGGGTCGACATTGCATCTGAGCTCCCGAAAATGTGGGCCTGCATACACAATTGAAGTTGGCAACTTTTCGCACAAGTTTTTCATTGACTTTATGCCGGGCCTTTTGTTCGAGGCCAGCAAGAAGGTGTGCACACGGCACTTAACTTCGGAGCACTGGCTGGCAGTAGCGAAACCAATGGGCGTCAGGGACAATATGTCCTTCAAGCCGTCGTACGATGAGTGCGTGAATAAGAATCAATTTAAGAACGCATTGCGAATTATGAAAAAGTTCCGGGACAACAAGCCAAAGATGGTGAATCTGAAGAGCTACTACATAAAGACACTCTTCCTTTGGCACAATGAGCAATGTGCTTCAGATTTTTGGTCGAAGCCAACCATAGAGATATTACACGTGGTGAGTTTACCTAAATTATCATCGTCCTTACAGCGAGGTGTTTCAAAGCTACCGACGTGTGGCTTGAACTTTGTGGACTTGATGGATGGCAAAGCCTGGACTCGTAGAAGGGTACAGGCACATGAGCGTACGACTGTAGAGTCGTTTGAATAAGTATGCAACAATGAACAGAACTTGACGAATTTTAACGAAATTGTTTATGGTCGCACATTTTTTTTGGATTACTTAAGTCAAGTTACCTGTTCACACCCAAATGGACGTCCGTCCCCGTTCGGCCTAGAGTCACGGGATCGTTCAAGCTCAGATGTGAAGCCTTTGCATAATAATAACATAATATCGGCGGAAGGGAACCTGTACCTTTCCTTTTATGCTCCTATCACGAGTGAATGGGACCCACTGGATTATGTGGACAACGGCGTTTCAGTTGGTGGCTCGAAATCGGCGGAAGTTTGAGTCAAGATCTCCGAACGATGATTCGATGCCCGTTCTCAGTTAGGAACTACGTCCAGCTTTCCGCATGGTGTACCGCAAAATGTCCGGCTAATGTCAGTGTATCGCCTTCAGACATTTGCTCGGAAAGCCCATACGTCTTATCCAAAATGTTTCTTTTCTCCTATGTTCTAGATGTTCACAAGTCTGAAGAATGCTCTGGAAAAGGGTGAAATTCCATGGTTTTGGGAGAGGAGGTTAAATTTGCTCAGTGAGTTGGGTCGCAATCAGATTGACAGTATGTATGCAGAAGTTACGAACGCAATGCGCGTCATGATACATCCAGCAAGCCCGCGGCAGTTTCTGGCCATTTTCCGTGAGTTACTAGTTCAAAAACAGACACCAAAAAAAACTCACACTCAAATTGTTGCACATTACACAGTCAACCAAGAGGAAATTTCGAGAGTCACCATTGTGAGCGACATCGCACGAGGGGTACCTTCCGTCGATCAGGAAGTCCAAAGACCAGTAGTAGCTCAGAATAGGCAAGCCATAGTACACAGTCCAGTTGTAAGGGAGGAGAGCAGTCAAAATGCAATTGTAATTTTGGGAATTGCAGTTGCGGCCACGTGTGCAGCATACAAATACTTCACTTCACGGAGAGACCATAATTAGAACAAAGATTCTTGTATGTTTTTATCGGAATATTTAAATAAATGTTTGTACGTATACTAGCTGTAGTCTAGCATGCTTCATGGCCGCACGTTGCGGTTGCATGAATGAGAAATGAGGAACAAATCAAAGCGAACGTTCGTTTCGGCAATTTTTTAAGCACTAGTTGTTGATACTGATTGGCTAGTGGTATCCGGGCAGATCAAGTGAGTTAAAAATTTCGTTTGGACAATTTACTGCCGGCATGGGCATAGGGCGTGTGGTTTCTTCAATCTGGTAGAGGAGAAGATTTAGTCGGGCAGCTGTAAGCACAGAAGGCTTACTTATTTAAGTTGGACCTGGGCCTCAACCAACAAGCGTCTCCAGCCGGCTCGATCTTTAGCTAGCTGTCTCCAGTTTCGCACGCATAGTGCGCCACCTGAGTCGCGGTCTTCCTCTACTGCGCCGTCCCTCGGGGGTGGATTCGAAGACTTTTCGGGCCGCAACATTGGTTTCCATCCGCTCTACGTGACCTAGCCATCTCAATCGTTGGATCTTCACTCTTCTGGCTAAGTCGATGTCGCTGATCAGCCCGTATAGTTCGTCGTTGTATTTCCTCCTCCACTCACCATCTATGCAGACGGGACCGGAAATCACCCGAAGAATTTTCCTCTCGAAGCAACCAAGGGCTGCTTCATCCGCTTTTGACAGAGTCCACGCCTCCGCGCCATATAGCAGGACTGGGACGATTAAGGTCTTGTAAAGCGTTACCCTGGTTGTTCGAGAGAGGGCTTTGTTTACCAATTGCTTTCTTAGCCCAAAGAAGCAGCGATTGGCAAGAGTTATTCTTCGTTTGATTTCAGCGCAACGGATGGTTCAAATTGATCATTTGTTGTCGGTAGCGATCAGTATTAACGGTTTTACCAGGCTTTAGGAGCTCATGGTACATCACACCTTTCTGGTCCCACCAAACACACAGCATTGTCTTCTTGCCGAATCGATCTGGTTTTGCAGTCGATGTTGATGGTTGTCCCGGATTAATCCATGATTTTTTCCATTTAGGATTCTTATAATAAATCCATTTTTCATCGCCAGTAACAATCCGATGCAAAACCGATTTTCTTACGTGTCTTTGCAGCAAAATTTCACAAGTGTTTTTTCGGTTTTCCAACTGTCTTTCATACAATTCATGTGGCACCCATTTTCCACACCTTTTGGATCTTTCCCATAGCTTTTAAACGGTCACAAATTGTTTGTTGTGCAACATTTAACATTGCTGCCATTTGCTTTTGACACGAAGTGTCATCTCCAGCCAATATGGAGAAGTATAAATTATTCACAAAAGTCTGCATGACATTTTATTCGTATACTCGTCAACGTCTGAAATGTAAGTAAAATAAATCGAAAATCTTCAAAGAAGCCTGCGATAAGTAGGATCAAAGATAGGTACAAGAAAAAAAATTAGCATATTTCGGAGACATGCTCGAATTAGTGTCACTTTATTAGATTTGATGATATTTGGTCGCGCCTGCGGGAAAGGTGAATGGAGATGGAGAATGGACACAAGCGCGAGCTCTACCAGCTGTACCAGGATGTGGATGAAGTCCGGAAGGCAAAAATCCGTCGACTGCATGGATGTGATCGAGTCTCACAGTTCGAGAAGGAAAGGAAGACCGAACCTCCAGTTACAGCTACCAAGACATCGCGGATGCAAGACAGCTTGTTCTTGAAGAATGGAAGCCGCAGGCCCAGGACCGTCAGAGATATCTCAGAGTTCTCAGAGACTCCATGGTAAGTATGTTTCCTTAAGATTTGAAGAAGACTCAAAACGGATAGTGGAAGGGCAAAGTGAACCCATTCAGGTAAGCCATGCCATTCCACTGCTCAGGACTACATACTCGTTAGCTTTTCTTCCATCTTGAGACGTCGAAGGATGACATAAGCCACATCCGTTTCTCCAACGCGCAACACGCCGACATGAAGAATAGATCGGTGAGCAGCGCAACACATAAATTAGTGACCATCGTTGTACAATTTGAATACACCCTGGGCGGGGTCCTTGATGGCGATTCAAGCAAGCCCCTCATAGAGCCGGTTTCAATATAGAGCTCTGCGACTGAATCAAACTGATTCTGCTGTCCGATCTGCGACAGATCAATCTCTAGGCGATCTATGCTGCATCAGGAATGTCCCCAGAGGATCACCAAAGCCACAAATGCCAGTGATTGACAGAGGCATGTAAAGCCAGGCGCAGTGGACATACTAAAACGAGCCAAAAGTTCCCTAGTGAGCTTCATATTCAAGGACTAATGAGTGAACACAGATCCGAGGATTTTTTCAAAAACAAAATATGGTGTCGATATCGTCAATTGAATCATCCCTTCCGCGATTATTTCCCCGATTTCACCAGAAATGCCATTAACATTGTATGGCCACTGTTCTCCCACCTGTCGCCAGTAACAGCAGCTCAAGTCAGCATGGCACACAAATGTTGCCCACCCAGGGCGACTGGACAACTTTAGTGGGTGCCAGCAGAATCCACTCAAAATTTATTGCTCGTATGTAATCGCCTGCACCTAATGACCACAAGGAATGGTCACGAGATAATTAATCGGCCGCAGAGGACAGCACGCCACGACAAGGGCACGCCGACGTGTTCGACTGATTGATGAGGGCAATAAGGTGCGACCACTCTGGGAATTTCGCAGACTCAAGTCATTACCACTCAATGCGTGATGATTGAGCGGCCAGTCTGTATACGTACATCGCCTCTCATCGGACACTCAGGAAGCAGTCCAGGTTGCCTTAGGGACTCCATGGTGGCTGCTGTGTTGGTCGTGGAGAGTGGTGTCGTTCCCTGCAGCTTCTCCACCAGATTATGACAAGCGCACGCCACTGTCTGCGACTTTGGTGGCGGAGAACACTCCAGCAACTCTTCAAGCACCACGGTGAGAATGCATAAGTCTCTGGTTGATTTGAATTTCCAACGAGACCCGTTTGACGGCTTAGATTTCACGGTCGTGTCTGGCCAAACAATGAATGAGTCAAGGGCAAGTGTCTGTGTGCACGTCGGTCGGTGGGGCGATGCAAGGAGTGGCCGACAGTCGACTTGGACTTGGGACTTGTTGTGAAGATTAATTCACGGTTCTAAAGCAATTAGGCAGCACACTTCAGCCGGTCGGGGCTGACTTGAGTGATGGGAAATAAATAAAACCACATGCAGAGTAATTGCTTATCGATTGTTGGTGCCGATGCGGAAGATAAACTCGTACAGACCGCAGAGCAGACAGGAATAACACTTAAGTGCTCGTAAGGGCTAATCACCTTGAACTTGCTGGTTGGTCTTGTTTCTTCTCATTCCAGTTGGAACTGTCGATACTTACCATAATTGAGAATCTGTGATTATTTCGAACTACTCAGGCCACCGTGGCCCGATGTCGATCGTGTTTTTGTTTCATGGTTCAAGGTTGGATGTGGAAGGTGACTCAGCAATCAACAGTCACATTTAAGGCATGTAGGTACTAAGGAGCTTTAGCTCAAGAGGCCTGTGAAGCTTCAGAGAACAGCAGATGTTACCGTGGCATGGCTAGTGAGTACGACAAAAGGCTGCACGCTCTTAGACCCTGTCCTCGGCTCGTGAAGGCGGATGACGGTAGTAATCATTGCCAAATCGCCATGCTCTTATGTCAAACCGAATGAGCATGGGTCTAATGTTCTCTTCTCCCTAATCCTAGAGAAAATAATAGACCAATACTTTAGACGTTAGGCTGTCCAAAATGTCCAGACCGTCTACCACTCAACGAGACAATCTCACTTGCTCCAACAACCACCGCATTGGAAGGTCTTCGGTGGCTTTCATTCATCAGCTACTCACCACAACCTAATCTTCTCTTGCTGCAATTTACGGAGGAGTTAATGGATGGTCCGCCACAAGGAGGTGTACTGTGTGGCACGGCTCTCATAAACGATAGCAAATTAAGCTCGGAACTTAATAAGGCTTCTGCCACCATAGAATAATATAATATGTGCGGCGCTACAGCCCGTAGTGAGCATAGCTTCTCAGTTGTGCTTACTATTGTTCTCCCACGAGTGGAAGGGAGCTACAGCTTAAGGGCGACTCCGAATGGCCAAGTTTGAGAGTCTTTTTCTAGACAAGAAGTACACTTTGAGCATTGTCAGTGTCTTGAAAGAGGTGGAGCCGTGAACATTATTTGTGTCGCAGCAGGAATCGAATTGACAACGGCACGGTCCACCACCTGGTACCCTATACTGCTGCAAAAGGCCATCGGACGCAAATAAGATCAACGCCGTCATTGATGTATGGAATCTCAGTTTGATGGCATCACTGAACAAAGCTGTCCACTGCAATGCACTCAGGGGGTGCTCAGACCTGCCTGTAGGTGTACCAGCAGAGCATTCAGAGGCACAAGCAGCCCTAAGACTCTAGACATTCTTAATGAATTCATCTTCCAAACGACACCGATCGCCTTCTCCCGGAGGAAATCAACTCGACTAGCTTCCCTTCCAGATCGAGGGATGATCTCTTGCGTATTCATACAGATCATAGACGGACGATAATCCTGAACACTGTAGCCTTTTTTTCAGGCAGAGTAGAGACACTGTCCTGGCTTAAAATAAATGCTATCTGAAAGGAACGTACCCGTTTGTTCGGAATGTCAAGCAGCAAAGTTATCTTTGAACTGAAATTCAGAAGATGGTCGGTGCAAAGCTAATAAACTTGCTAGATGTGGTACAGCTAACGCTCCTATCCAACAACCATGTACATCGCTACAGTCTACGTGCTGTGCTCATGCAATGCTCTGGCTAGTCGTAAGAGCTCGATCCGTAGCGGCAAATGATTCCACGTACAGGAGTAAGTAATTCCGCGTGGTACTACAATGGGCCTAAGTCCGACTAGACTAGACTAGACTAGAGATAGTTTCTTTATCTCCGAGACTCTTTGGGATGGTGACACTTTCATCTTAGTCTCATTCTAAGTCCCGACGTCCCTCCCGTTTGAACCGCGATTTGAGTTACCATGTGCGATACCAAAAGCAGTTTCGATCTCAGACATCGCAACAAACTCAATGGACTCTGTCCCTGGTACACATCAGTCCAGGTCGAAAGCCGTAAACTTAACGTTGGTCACAGGCTCAGCTTCTGCATCCCTTTCGGTATTAGGTTGAATCCTGATCTCAGTGTCAGCAATAACATGTGAAGCACTTGTAACTGCCTCAACCTCATTTTCAGTTTCATTTGAAGACTCAATTCCAGTCAATGCTCACATCTAAGGCTACAGTCTAAGTCGCGGTTTGAATCCCAGCCCTAGTCACACTATAAGTCACAATCTAGGCCAGCAATTGGTTTTATTCACTGTTTGTGGCTAAGTAGAACAGGACGACCTTTGCCATGCCAGAACTTCCAAACGGAAGCCAAGCCTCAATCTTAGTCTCAGTCTGAGTACAAGCATTAGTCGGAATCTTGGCTCGAACTCAGTTTCCAACGCTCAGTCGTAGTTACAGTTCTTGTTCAGGCACAGTCACAGTCTCAACCGCTTAGCCTGTTATCGACAGCAGTCTCTGTCTCAGCCTCAAGACAGACCCAGTGCCCATCGCAGTCTAACCATCAATCTAAGCTTCCTCCTAGACGAGTCTATCAGTCTCAGACGGAGTTTCAGTCTAGTTCCGTCTCAGCTCCAAATTTAGTTTGATTCAGACTTCTGCCTAGAGCCCTTTGAGCGTCACTCCTGCTTTCACTCCTGCTCTTATTCAGTAGCTGAGAGATAGGTGATCACAGCAACATCGACGGATTATTTAGCTGATGTCGAGTGGAATTGAGGCGTGTGTGGACTGATTCTAGTGCAAACCACACAAAATTTACTGACGACCCAGAATCACCACAGGAAAGGAGACCCCTTTGACTGCGCCAACTATCGAGTGATAAGTCTCGTCAAAATTGCGTACAAGATCCTCTCCGTTTTGTGTGAAGGCCGGAAACCATTTGTACAGAAGAAGTACGGCAGTTCCTCGAAAAGACTCAAGAGATGCAGATCGACACCCACCATCTATTCATACGACAGCGTGCATAGAGAGGAGCTATACAGCGCCATGTTTATTTTTACATTCCTGCCAAAGTCGTCAGCTGGAGCTGGAGGATGACGATGGAGATCACTCGCTGCTCCAAGGTCGGTAACGAACTCACCGGAGACTTCGATGTCAAAAAAAGGTTTTAGACAAGGAGACGTATCTTCTTCGAACTGGAGAAGATCGTGCGAAATTCACACGCCAACACTAGAGGCACGATCTTGCGGAAGTCCTTTCAACTGCTGGTTTATGTGGACGATTAGCCTAACATAGCAAACCGTCTATGAGGCATTTGCTGGCAAGCGGAAGCGGCCAACAAAGGTCCAGCAGTAAGCCAGTGCATGTTGACATCACGGAAAGATGCACAACATCGACGTCACGGACAGAGCGTCATAATGGGCAGCAAGAGGTAAAGACCTTGTCTACCTCGGCTCTGCAGTAAACAGGGGCAGTAACACCAGCACCGAAATTAAGCGTAGGATAACCTTGCCAACCGCTGTTTCTCTGGACTCGAGAGGCACTTGAGTAAAAGAGCCCTCTCTCGAGGGACCAATTGACTCTGTATAAGACACTGATCATCCCAGTCGTGCTATATAGCACGGAGGCATGGATTGCAATCTCGGAAGCGTATGAAGAAGCCCATGGTCTCTTCAAGAGAAAAGATCTGCGTGCGATCTTCGGTCCAGTTAACGTTGATGGCGTCTGTACATCGGCACCAAAGTTAAGCGTCTTCAGATGGTTAGGTCATTTAGCGCAGGTGGACACCACAACTCTGACCGAAGAGTCCTTGATGCCGAGCCATTGGAACAACGCAACAGAGGACGTCCGCATTAAAGGTTGCACACCCAAGTGGAAAAGGACCTCAACCAACTTGGTGGAGGCAGCTGGCGAAAGTTCGTGCTGGTTGGCGAGGCTTGTTGGTTGAGGCCAAGGTCCACCGCGTTCTGTAGAGTCAACCAAAGAAGACGAAGATCACCGATCAATGAATCGATTAGCAACTAAACTCTGCCGTGAGTCATCGCCTACTTATCGAGAACTCGTTAGAAAATGGAGAGATATTTAATGCGATCAGTTCTGCGAATGCTAGAAAAACAAAAAAAAACGAACGAGATTGACGCAATCGCCAGTTGTCGACTGCCACGGTGACTGAAGTGAATCACTGAATCGGTCTCATGAACTGGTATATTTCAGCCATCCCTTCCAAGAGCTCCCATGATCTGCTGCTGACGCTGCAGTGTCCCCACTTCGATTACAACATAATCTGTGGCAACGCTCTCTGTCGGGAAAGCCATTCTGAAGTGCTGACGCTCTGTGGCCATGGGGCACGTACTGATATCAGCGAGCAAATCGTTTGCTTCGCAAGTGTTCACCCACAGCTCGAGGGATGTCTTCTCTCTCCCATCAAGCTGGCGGTGTCTTGTCAGCGCCAATAGTCCACCTCCTACAAGCCTCTCCAGCTTAAATCAGCTCTAGGGATGTGCGTCCTTTCACAGCCGACGCTGAGCAGATTGACTGCCCGGGAAGAGTTGAAACGCTTTACCCAACGCAAGCTAATATCCCAAGCGCGCGACGGTGGCGAAGCTGTGGCGCTGTTCTCTGCGTGCGCTTGTCATCCCCACTTCTTCGTGACTCACCACAAATGAAGCCATTCGAAAAAGAAGAATAAAAAAAACCTGAAAACCAGATCCAAACACGGTGCCCGCACTGGCAAACGAGTCTCTGCAGAGAGGAAGACAAACCAGTCCGGCGCGTCGCGGTCGGTCGTGTCCAAGCCGTGTGCCAATCAATTAATGACAATGACGCCAAATTCATCAGCCCCGGTGTGTGGTGACATGGAGTGTGTTTGCGCCCGGAAAGACATAATTGTTTTGTTTGCTTATCCACGTCCAAGGGCCAGATGAGATGTGTGTCTGGTTTATTCGGTTTGGTTTCGTTTGGTGAATCTCACGTCAAGGTTCCTCTCGAGGATGGAGGCGAGAGCAGTGCTTTGAGCACGGCACCGGCTGCTGGGGGGGATTGCGTAAAGAATGCGTTTCGCACTGCTGCGGGGAGACGAGAGCCAATTGTGGAAACTGGACGGACGGCCCGTCGACAGCTGCAAAAGGAATTATGTAAATGAACGGATATCTACCCGCCATTCGCGCCATTCTGCGGCTGTGTGCTAACCATCTGAGGGGGTTTATTGGTGGTAAAAGGTTTACGGGATTAACTGACGCCATTGGCGCGGTTCCTTATGATTGCCGAGGCACTTTGCCGAAGAAGGTACTTGGTGCTTGGTTTTTATTTGTGGTGAGATGATGCCGCGTGGGGTTTTATTTTTACGCTCACGATAGACTGGCTGCCGGGTGTCATTAATCACTGGCTAATGATTGCTGGGCGAGTTTTGGGGTTTTACCATCTGGAATGGCCTTGTGGGTGGAGATAGACTGATAAGCTGCGGTGAGGCGTCTGAAGCACCGCAGTGAATGGCAGAGCTCTGCAGTCTGGTGGGATATCGTTTACGACTGGCGCCAGTTGTCCGCCTGAATGGGGTACTTGTTTTCTTGATAACCTCGAGTGTATTTATTGAGCGGTAGAGAGACTGTTTTGAAGGTGCACGTCCTGGAAGTTGGGCTTTACAGTTGACCCCAGTTCTTGCAACACGTGCGCGTGAACTGATTCAGTGTTCGTAATTCTTTGCTTAAGTTAGCTTGCAGACAACCAAAGTCTGGATTTCAATGGCTTGGTACCATCCACAATCACCGGCTTAGTCAGGATAAGTCGGGTTCCCTCAGCACGTACTTTAAGCTTTGACCTAGGCTTTAGTCTCACTTCAACTTTATTCGTAGTTTCATTCCTAGTCTAAGACTCTGATTTAGTCTCTGCCGCAAAATAGCTTCAGCCTCGGTTGCTGCTTCAATTTCATTCGGAGCCCGAGTTTAAGTCTCAAACATAGTCCAAACTACATTCGACATCTAAATCGAAGATTTAGTTGAAATCCTCAGAACGAACTCAGTCCCAGTCTCGGTGTATGCCGTAATTTCCACTTCAGTCTACTGCTCGATCTCAGACTCAGGCAAGTCCTTGTTGTTGAGAAAACGTCACCGAAGCGACGTGAAGTCCGGTTTATGTGCTGTTTTAGAGATTCTACACGTCTGTCTTGAGTTCAAGCCAGAGTGTTATTCTCAGTCCAAGCCTTTGTCGCAGTCCCAAGCTTAGTCAAGGGCTCAGCCTTTGTCTCAGATTTAGTCATAGTCGCAGCCCCAATCTCAGTCTGCGCCTGAACACTTCATGAGTTCAATCCTCAGTCTAAGCCTTAGTTGCAGTTTCCAGCTTAGGTAAGGGCTCAGCCTCTGTCTCAGATTTAGTCATAGTCGCAGCCCCAATCTCATGTCTGCGGCTCGTCTGCGCCTGAACACGTCTTGAGTTCAAGCCTCAGCCTAAGCCTTCGTCGCAGTCTCAAGCTTAGTCAAGGGCTCAGCCCTAGTCATAGTCTCAGCCCCCCCGTCTTGAGATCAAGCCTCAGTCTAAGCCTTAGTCCAGGCTTTAAGCACGGCTTCAACGTTGAGTACTCGCTACATTGGGATTTCAATTTCAGTAGTTAGTTGAAGTTCGGTCCACTCCCTGATCTGTAACGTGAGTCTTAATAACGTTTGCTCTTTGAACGATCTAATGGACGGCTGTGATCTTACGTGTAACCTAACCTAACCCAACAAACTTTTGGATCCCAAATTAAACATCGTCGGCTTGATACCTACGTTTCGAGGACGATCTTTCGGAATCCGCTGCATAAGTAAACCTAAACTTGTCCCCTCAGCGACTATGAGTGAATTTGCCATGCTCTCTGAACAAATACTGGTAGCCATCATGTCTCGATGGTTCAACACACCAGTTCAACTACGGTTTTGACTGGAAATTCAACCAGAAATTATTTATTCCGCTTTTTTAAGTCACGATCAGAGCCGTCATAACCTGGTGCACAACTTCCGAGGTACTTAATTCGTTTTGTCCCTCGCAACTGGTGTCTGCTCCGGAATATCAAGCCGATGTCTGGCGCTGTTGGTAGTCAGTACGATTGTCGGGCTGTCGCTATGGATTCTTCATGCATTTTACGCGTTTAGTGCCTAAGGCTGAAGGTAGACGTTCCGAATTGAAATGAATGCATGGTGAGGCTCACGTAGATTTCGCTTCCCTGACGGAGTTACAATTCGTTAAAGTAGTTTAATTGTTTTATGTTTGGAGGTTGTTTTGATGTCGATTCTTTTCCTCTTTAGGAGGTCTTATCTATATGTGGAGACATACATGGCACTTCTATCACTTACGTGGGATTCATTGAATCTGATACACCCTATTGATCACCGCGTCGTAAAATCATGTCAGTGCATTTGGAAACATGTCTGTGACTTCTGAGAGGGAGGCTGCGCGGCTGTCTTCCGTGTCCGGAAGCGAACGTAGAACTTCAGTGTCACGCACGAGGAACTAAGTCCGATGCTAGTCAAAACTACTTAAAATAAACTTAACTAACATACCAAATATTCTATATTCGCATTGACAACCAATACACTTATCTACGACATTATGGCTGACAATAATAACCACTTCCTTAAGTTTCGTCAAGTTTCGTTAAGTTTCGTTAAGTCTTCCTTACTTCACTGTTAGCATAATAAATCACTTTCAAAGTACATACACGACTTTCCCAATACGTTCCCAAGAGCAGTGACCACACCAATCAACATTCCTATCATTGACTGGGAGAGCGACAAAACTAAATTATGGGTGATCACTTGGGCGATTATAAATATTATGATTTCATCTTCACAATCCACAGTCGAACAGCAGGTTCAACTTCTTCCGCATTTCACTCCACGCATAAGACCATCAACCCCCCTGACCGGTGTTTCTCAAGAGACACTCCGAAGGACCATTCTTCCCTTTCACAAGCCAGATCGTCAAACAAATCATGTCTAATTTCCAAGCAATTGGCACCTCGCAGCGCCCTTGTCGCATTTCATCAACCACCCGCCGACTGGCCTGGGTCAAGGTCACCCCAAATTGGGCACGCATTCGCCGCGGCTCATCTTCCCGAGCGAAGCGCACGTTTTCGGTTGCCACATGCCATCTGCAGCCGAGTCTCGCTTTTAAATTGCATTCGATATGCAAATGTACCCACAAATCATCGGGTTTCGTGGAATCAATCTTTTCCCGTTATGCTAATTCCTGGTTCGAAAGGTTCATCTACCCAGTGAAGCAGCACAGATTCAGTAGTCCATAGGTCCACGTAAGCCACCACCATCATCCTCGTCGCAAAGAGAACACACAACTGCTGCCTGGATCCATTTCGACAAACAAGTCCGTGGTCAAGCTGGCCTGGCAAGCCGACCAGCTCATCAGTCGATCAAGTCTCCATCATCAGCTGTTCCGTCAACTACTTCGCATACACATACACGCACGCAAGCAGGCCGCGCCGCGCCATCGTCGCGCACACCTGGCCTAGTGTCATTGCAGAGCCACCGACCATCGGTATCGATTGGCGAGTATATAAAGCGCCGGGGTGCTAAGTGGCGCGCTTCATTGTCAGATCAGCTACCGAGCCAGCAGTGTGGTGTGGATCCAGTGTCAGTTCAGTGCGAGAGATACATTCGTTTGGATCGCCATTCCCCCTCCCCCGGCCGCCGAAGAGTTACGTGACCAGAATTGTCAAGAGGACCATCCAGATACGTCGCCAGTCTAAGTCGCATTTTAGGTGAGTTGTTTTTTGAGATTTTCGTTATCGTCCTCCCCTCGTGCATGTGCTGGCAAGTGTCAAAGTGGTCTGCTATCCCGAACAAGTGCGAAAAGTTGGTCAATTTTTCAATGGTTGGACTGTGCTGCTGCTGTGTCACATTTTCATAACCTGATTCGCACAAGTGGCGATCGGTTCATTGAACCGACAGCGACAGTGACTTGGTGGGTTTCTTGTTTCGTCGCTGGAAAGTCCCACGGCGAAGACCAGCGATTTGAATATACATGTGCACTCGCAGGCGTGTGTGGCCGCGTTGAAGTACAACCCAGTGAGCTAGTTTGAGTGCTTCGTCTTTGTTGACAGGGCGGCGGCGCGGCGTCGTCGTTTCAAGGTTAGACGACTTGCCTCAGCGAGGCGTCATCAGCAAGCGTGTCGTCGGAATGGGAATTCTTTCCCAAAAACGGTGTGCGCTTGGGCAATTAAAGAAGCGAATGGGTGATGTCCTATTCGGTCGTCGCTGGGCATACTGATGAGGGCGTGCGCTGCCCGGTGGTCTCTGTGGTAACCTGTGGAGTGTTGAGACGGGAATCGTTAAGCAGAGAAAGCGTTCTGAGTGCGAGGCGATTGTCGGGCAATTATGTCAACGATAGGTGACCGCATTCGCTGCGGAGGACGCGAAGACCTGCGTTCGACATGGCAGTGCAGTTTGGTTTCAAACACGATTTCCATTCGTGCATGGGCCACCGCTACATCGGTGACTTTTCGAGTGCGACTACGATTTGGTGCCGTGCGCTCAGATTCCAATGAAAACAACTTTCATAATTGACGGTTGTCTAGGAAAATCCGGGCAAACTTAAGCGCCGGGAGTGGACAAGCAATTGTCGGTCCCCCCACTCCTGCCAGCGGATACCTCGATGTCGGTTTTGTCTCCCTGACCTCGTTCTAAGCATGGTGTCCTGAGTTTGCAAGGCATTCCTATCGTTTGGCGCCTCCACGTCCAAATGGAATCAACTTCCATTAGCGAGCGGAGTAGGCACCGCACACACATTGCGTCCTGATTCAAGATCCATTAACGCCCTTTCAAAAGGACGACCTTAAAGGCCTCCGTTCGCTCGCTTAAATCACATCTCCCGAGTGCATCCCGGCAAGGGAATGCCACAAAAGCGACGAGCAGAAAGAAAAACAACCCATCAAGCCGCACTGCTTTAGATGGCTTCCGTCACTGAATGCATTCAAGGCCCGTCCCTCACCAGAAGCACAACACACACGCCCACTCATCCTGTGACGGTTTGCGGCATCAAATTGAATTGTTTCCTCACTTTCCGTCGCATGGGCCGGGGAAATGAAATTATTTCTTGCAACAACGACTCGCATGCAGGCGCATCCGACCAAGCAGTCATCCTCTAACCAGAAGCATGGTTCCTGCAGCCAAGTCAACGCACAGTTCTGTTGCATATCCTGCTGCGGGTGCTTTTGTGCTTGTCTTCCGCACAAAAATACAAAGGATGCGACTGGAATGTATTTGTTGAACCGACAAGGGACGCAACAGTGCACCAACAGGCGGATGTGTCGTGTTCATCATCATTTTGCATGAATTCTCGAAATTCAATTGAGTGATGGCACGAGACTTTCGTTGTCTTCTTGATGTGCATTGATCAGAGGCAAATGAGGGACTTCGCCACCGATGACTGTGCGTCTGCGTAGGAATCGCCACACATTGCAATGCCCTACTCTTCATTGGCAGCCCGGGAAGAGGGCATCAGTATCAGCGCTTCCTTTCGATGTAGATACGATATCGTAGACACCAGCTAGGTTAACCTCAAAACTGACGCCTTCAGCAGAGTGCTGAGAAAGATTTGCAGCTTAAATCGTCAGGTTAAGGATTTTGAAGTGAAACTTTGACATTTTTCGACGGAACATTGAAATGTAATGTTTGACAGCAGCTTCCTCCGATTCCTCAGTCCAATTGAAGGAAGTCCAATAAGTATTGCCTCCGATTGGAGCAGTCTACAGCAGCAGCAATGAATTTCATGTAGGTTCAGTAAGGACGACAAAGGCATTGAACAGATCTCGTCTCTGACGATCTGAATAACAGCCAACGATTGATGGGACAGAGTTGACTGAGTTGTGTTGCTTTGAGAAGGCACTTGGACCATGTCAATTCCTTACGTTCCTGGTCCTTCAGTTTCCCAGGTTCGAACAAGTTGAACGTCCGCGTTGGCGTTGAACACAAGAAGCTGCTAATAGCTTCGTCTCCTTGCAGCAGAAATCTTATAAAGTGGGTGCGATGTTCGCAAAACCCAATCGTCTCTGACGACGTTTAATAGTTAGACATGTTCTGTTGCCTTAAGAATGCGCTTGGATCGAATAAGGTTCACTGTAAGAGCGTGTATCACACAACAAAAGCTGTCATCAATACGATGCCGATCCTGGGCACTCTGCTTCCTGTCATCAGGACCAGGATGTCTTGCGTCTGGTTTGGTTTACCTCTCCTTCTCAAGCCAAGAGGCTCAGCGTTGGAGCGTTGGATGCCGGACTACGAACACATCTTGGTGCAGCATGTAGAATTCGCGGTCTTCACCTCGTGTAGAATTCTTCTATCGAAGGCACCAGGAATCAGCTCTGCTCTGGTCCCGCCGCTTTTGTCTCCATATGACGGAACCGCCATGCCTTCGAGGCAGGAGTCTTGTGCCCAGGTGCTTAGTGGTGCTGACAATCTATAGCCATGTCCCTGCCATCGTTTAGTTCAACGCCGAGGGGTGTGTTGATGTGTCGCAGACTTCAGCTTTTACGAAAGCCTCCGTCATCAGTCGAGTATGAGAAAGCCAGGTCAACACATCTGCTGTTCGTTTTAATTTTGTTCCCATCTGTTAAGTCACTTTCGGTATCTCTGCAGCCCATATAGGGCCAGAACCTACCTTCTCAGCAACTACTCGCGTTGTGCGTGCTGTTGTTCTCTCACGAGTGGGAGGGACATACAGTCGGCCAGTTTTAAGAAGAATTTTCTATAGAGTGACTCGTGAGAGGTGTGACCGTGAAAATTATTTTAGTCGTACAGACCAGGGATCGAACCTAGGCCTAGGCCTAACTAAGTCGAGGTTCCGCAGCATTGGGGTCAACGCAGCTACCCACAACGTCACGGGCCACCACGGGTAGCTTAGTCAGCTTTATTGACATCAGTCAGCAGTGCTTTCTAATTTTCGAATATGTTGAACTTCCAACAGGCATCAGACAAGTGATGTTGAATCCGCAAGTTAAACCTCACAATTTCGGCTTCCTTACATCGGGAGAGTGTCCTTCGACGAGATTTGTTTGTCACACTGGAGAGGTCTGTAGTTTGTTAGCCTCTTTCGTTGGTGTTTCTGCTTGCAAATCTTGCGGTGGTTCTGGAACACAACAAGAATTAGTGAGCGTGTTAGCCCAGTTCTCCGTTACAGGACCAATGTGCAATGATATGATGTGAAAGTTAAGTGCAGGAGAAAATTTGAGAAAACTCCAAGGTCGGTCGGCAATTCGACAACAGAAATGGCTCAATATGACTGCGAGTTAACATCGATGGAGAGTGCAGAGGTCCTTAAGAAGACCCTTGGCAAACGATTGTGGACGTCGCTCCGTTCCGAGCCTGAGAAAAGACACAGACTCGTTGGGAACTTCATCGACGTGACAGCGCTGTTGCCATTCGCAGCAACAAGCAATTAGCTGTCCTTCTAGAGTATTAATGATCATTGTTGCACTGTAGTCCCTTCGAGTACAAAAACAGAAGTGAGTACAATTGAGGAAACCATTTGCTATCGCCACAGCCACAGCCACAGCCAAGCCTGGGGGCATTCGCTCTCACTCATCACCCGATCCACTAGTGCTCCTCGGAATAAGGTGTTGCGAGTGAGTTGTCACAACACAGAAATGTGAGTCTATTCTATTTAGAAATAAATATATCGCCTTTTACATTCACAAGTCGTGGACTGAACAACTAGACGGTCTTGGGAGCACTGCAAGCCTGGTTTGAACGACTATACGGTCTTGGATGCCCTGCAGGCTTGGCCTGAACGACTAGACGGTCTTGGCGGCCCTGCAAGCCCGGCTTGAACGACTAGACGGTCTTGGAAGCACTGCAAGCCCGCCTTTAACGACTAGACGATCTTGGAGGCACTGTAAGCCTGGTCTGAACGACTACACGGTCTTCGTGGCACTGTAAGCCTGGTCTGAATGACTAGACGGTCTTGGAGCCACTGTAAGCCTGGTCTGAATGACTAGACGGTCTTGGGGCACTGTGAGTCTGGTCTGAAAGACTGGCAGGTTTTTCTTTATCTCCTCGTTAGACAGACAGGACACGGTGGAGTAGAGAATACACGCTTCGTCGCCAACGCTGATTGCCTGGTTCGATTCCTGACTCTACCTCTGAATTTAAGAGCTTCTCGTCACTCGCATCCATCCCGTCATGCAGAACCTTCGCCCCAGTCTATCTCTGGCTGCTGTCCGTTCCCTAATTTTCCCCCTTGAAAGCTCATCAAATAGTGCCCCAAATGCCAACAGCAGTGCCGTGTGAACGGCGACGAACTAGTTCACATGTAATCGTGTCACTGTGTTAAGAAAACCCCGCGCAACCAAACAATGTAGAGTCTTGTATTTCCACCGTAAGGTCACCGCCTTTCATTGCTTCACATTCCACGCTGTGCGCAGTCAGCCCTACACGCGGCCAAATGCAATGGATCTGTTATCGAAATTCCACTGCATCGGCACCCTCCTCGAATACTAATTCGGCCGTTTTTTTAACGACCACCACGTTACAGAGCGCGCGTTGCATCGTAAACAGTTCTACAAACCACACACGAGTACGCGTTGCTAAATGAGTCATTTTATTGCCAAAAAACCCCGCGCAATGGGTCATCCCGGCCGCCCAGAGTCAGACTCCTCGCTCGGCGTTACATAATCGAAATGGCAATCTAAAGCCGGCGGCTGGTCGTTTCCAGAGCGTGTTTTCGCAAAACTCGTTCCCCGTTCGTAGTTTGATGGCTGCTCGTCCACCTGATTTACTTCTCTTCACAATGCCTCACATTCTGCATCCCCCCGCCGATCGGTAGGGAGGGGTGACGAGAGAAAGAAGGATTAGCATCGTGGCTGGGTAGTGAAAGTTTTTCCGGGCGAGTTTTTGGTACCAAGCACCCGTGAACTGGTTTCTTCGTCGTTTGGCTAACTGTCATAAAGCCAGGGGGTGAGGAATGCGATGGAACACGTTTCCTGAGATTCGGTTTCGATTTGAGCCCGCAGTGAGGTGGAATGACAGTTGCCATGCGATGATTGATGATGCTGCGGGGACCATGTGTCAGGCGAGGTTTGTGTTGGGGTCTTCTCCTGGGAGTGGATTTCTGCTGAGCTCACGTGTGCGACAGAAGTTTGTGGCGCTGCGTTGGGAGGGATTCATGGACTTTGGCGCTTGAGCAGGTGTGCAACAGGAGTTGGAAGAAAATCGTTTTTTAAGGCGATTTATTCTTTTGATTAAAAAAGTTGACGGGATCTTAGTGAACTGCTTCATGGTTTCCTGGCGTCGTTATCGCGACTCTTTGGCGCTCTGACGGCAGTAGACTTGGGTGGAGACAATGACGGGATGTGTATACTTTAGGTTCCACGACTTGACGAGTTTGACCGTGCGACTGCCAAAGCGGCGGTGCGTCCTCGGTCAGTGTGACAGCTGAAGACTCCCGGTTGATGTAGGAAACATGATTTGCTCGTCTTCTCGTGGGTTCCTGTAGTCACGTCATGGTTCTTGAGCTCCAACAACAAGCCTGTTTTCCATGCAGTTGCAGTTTATTAATGTCGTTTGTGAAGGACGACCATGGTCCATGGTAACCAATCTGTTCAAGTGAGAGAATACCGATATAGTCTGGGCTAGAAATATCACATCCAAATGTGCGCCGTCCTGTGCTTAGGAGTCATCTCGCGCCTATTTTGCAAGTAGACTTGACCACAGACCAACAGACTGCCGCACAGCTGCCTGGAGTTTCTAGTTGGCCCCACTTCCAGAGCAAGGCTGGAGAATGCTCCAGAAACCTACAATTTGTTAACAGTCTTGAGTTGAATGAGACTGGTGTCAGCGCCTTGTTGCCTTCTTGATCCTGGATCCCGCGAATACTACGCGAATATGCAGCGCCAATCCAATATCGCCTTCCCACCCAGAAGTTGTGGGGCGTTCGTGCTTTGTCTAAGCTTTATGTCCATCAGTCCATCAATCCGTCAGTCCGTCAGTCCGTCAGTCCCTCAGTCCGTCAGTCCGTCAGTCCGTCAGTCCGTCAGTCCGTCAGTCCGTCAGTCTGTCAGTCCGTCAGTCCGTCAGTCCGTCAGTCCGTCAGTCCGTCAGTCCGTCAGTCCGTCAGTCCGTCAGTCCGTCAGTCCGTCAGTCCGTCAGTCCGTCAGTCCGTCAGTCCGTCAGTCCGTCAGTCCGTCAGTCCGTCAGTCCGTCAGTCCGTCAGTCCGTCAGTCCGTCAGTCCGTCAGTCCGTCAGTCCGTCATTCCGTCAGTCCGTCAGTCCGTCAGTCCGTTATTCCTTCAGTCCGTCATTCCGTCAGTCCGTCAGTCCGTCAGTCCGTCAGTCCGTCAGTCCGTCAGTCCGTCAGTCCGTCAGTCCGTCAGTCCGTCAGTCCGTCAGTCCGTCAGTCCGTCAGTCCGTCAGTCCGTCAGTCCGTCAGTCTATCTTTGCCCATCTGCAGCGTAAACGTCACAATATTCCTCCAAATCAAAAAACTGCTAATTGTCAAAAGTAAATATTTACCAATCACTCGCAGAAGACGCTCCGAACGCCTTCAGCGGAATTAACCTTGCTAAGTCAATTTGAATTGATTTCCAGTCACTCTCCGCTTCATCACCACCAACTTGATTTGACTTTGAAGTCATTCAAAGAAAAGCTTCACAGATTCACTCCTGTCAATTACACAAGTCATTAGTGACGGAATTCAAGGGAATTCTCCCCACACCAGACCTGCATAATTAGATCCTGCTAAACAGCGTGGATTTGCACTCAGAGACGGACAATGAGTGCCACTAATTAGCGGCTGCCCACCAACGTCAAGAGCAAAACCGGTTCCGCAGCAAGTTCAAGGCCAAACGCTACGGACGCGGTCGGGTTTGTTAAACGCCATCGAATAAACATTTATGTTGAATCACAATTTGAACAGCGGCCACAATCTGGGACAGCGAACGCAGCAGTCTAGGAAGCGAATCGTCGTGTTTTTGTTTTGCTGACAAATGTCACAGTTTGGTTAAAACATGAGGGAAGTGATTAAAGAAATGACCCGTTGATGGGCAATCAAAGCAGTTGTCGGACATGGTTGGAATTGCTTAACGCCGCGGACACTGCTGCCGGGTGAAGTGAGCCGAGGAGGCTGCATCTGATTGGGGACTTGGCAGAGAGTTGCGCGCTCGGGCTACTGTACGTCCTTCACTGGGCTGATGCTTGAGACGTCGTGTAGATTCGTTTGGGGACGTGTTCAAGGGAACACTTTGGAATGGCATTTGAGACTGAGATCACATGTCTGAGGGAAGCGATTGATGGCGGTTGCTTCCTACATGTGCAGTTCGGCTTTAATTCCAAGCATCTCGCTTAATGCGTCCCAACACCAACTCAATGGGCCACTCGAAGGTCCACCGAAATAGGTCAACACTTCTCGCATGTCATGTGCACAATGCTCCTCTTTTCCCTGTTTGCACACCACTCAGCGGACTCTCCCGACCAACCTCTGCCCGAAAAACCACACTTACACCGTTGCTGTTGCGCGGACCATCCAAGCACACAGAAAATAGCTCTAAACCAACAAAACCGCGGCGCCATCCATTGGGCTCAGGACAAAATCCCGTACACA
Organism: Eristalis arbustorum; assembly: GCA_916610145.1. Classification (NCBI taxonomy): domain Eukaryota; kingdom Metazoa; phylum Arthropoda; class Insecta; order Diptera; family Syrphidae; genus Eristalis; species Eristalis arbustorum. The sequence goes on along the minus strand of OU744319.1, from coordinate 34,060,713 downwards.
CATCACTGGAGAACCGTGCACCCGTCACGCACACGTGTGCCCCCTTCTCGGCCAGTCGTCCTCTCTGGCATCGAGATAAATTCCAACACTCATCCGGATCACGTTTGTGTGGGACATTGGTTTCATAATTAATGACCTGGCTCCTGTCATAGACTTGGCTCCGGAATTACTTGCACACCAATCCCACGTGGGAGAATTTTAAATTTGACTTCTTTTAAATTTGTTTGCTGTTTTTATTTTTTTAAAGTTTTTCTTTTCGGTTTGTGCCTCTTTCAGATCGCCGTAACATCATGAAACTGACACTTGCTGTCTGCATTCTGGCCTGTGGCCTGGCCGTCTGCTCCGCCGCCAAGCAGTACACGAACAAATTCGACAGCATCGATGTGGACTCAGTGCTACAGAACCAGCGTATCCTCACAAATTACATCAAATGTCTAATGGACAAGGGACCGTGCACAGCCGAAGGACGTGAACTGAAGAGTAAGTGAACGGCCTTTTCAGACCATTCACCTGGAAATGGATGCGGGATAAGTGGATGTTTTCTGAAGGAATTCAGTGTTGTTGCCAGTCATTTGCATGTTCATGTCGATGGGTTAATATTTTGGACGGTTACTAGACCGTGGCGGGGAATGTGTTTTTTTTTGCGAAGTTGTTATTTTTTTTCGTTTAAAATCCCCGTCCCGGCAGTTAATGTATTCATAAACAGAGTGCTTCTCGTGCTCGATGCAGACGCCGATACGGAGAGACATGTGTGAACGGCCACGGCACACATTAAATTCGAAACAAGTCGGCCATTTGTTTTCGGTCTCGCTAATGGTCGTTCTCGAACTTGGAGTGGCAATAAAATTTAATCTGCGGAGAGGTGTTAGCCAGCCGGGAATCTGGATTAGTCTCGTTATTTCGCTGGGCTTTATTGCTTCGCAGAACGGATTCGCGTTGTATCGTTTTCATTTTAATGCGATGGTGATGGCGATGGCGTAGGGAACGAGTGAAATATGAGTCTGCTTCCGTTTTGTAATGGTCAGCTGGGTAGCCTTTAGCCCCAAAGGTGACTGCTATCGCTGTTCGGGTAGAGGAGTGCCTCGTTTGGATGGTGGCTCGAAAGCTGCTTTTTGTGAACAGCGTTGATGCGTGATTTGCCATAAAGCTAGAAACGCACTTTAAGTCAGGAAATGTAATTGTGGTCAGTTTGCCCCCCCAGGATGGACCCTTCTCCACTGATTCGTGAGACTCTAAAATGGATATCCATTACAGCCGTTAAGGGACTTGGGTCAAAATAAGAAACAGGACGAGCATATAGAAATAATATCGACGCTGACATTGCTTCAATCAATTCAATTTTTCAATTTTCGTTAAGTTCTCCCTGCTTTGTGCGACAAAAATGGTTTTCACGGCCAGACCTCTTTCAAGTCACTGACAATGCTTAAAGGGTACTGCCTCTCCTGAAAAAGCTTCTCAAACTTCGCCGTTCGGAGTCGGCATACAACTGTAGGTCCCTTCCACTCCTGAGAGAACAACAGAACGCACAACACGAATGGTTGCTGAGAAGTTAGACCCTAGTTCTCTACAAGCTGTAGCGCCAATCATATAATTATTAATATTTCGTTAAGTTTCGTTCAATTTTGTCTTAATTTCGTAATGCCACTCTTCAAATCGTAGAATACCCGCGATTATCGTCAACCGTTTGATCAACTAGATTATAGAGTTCCACCTACCTAAATTATTATTATTATTTCGTTAAATTTCAATAAGTTTCGTTGAGTTTCGTTGAGTTTCGTTCAATTTTGTAACCACTTTGCGTTAATTTCGTAATGAAATTCTTAAGATCGCAGAATACACGCGAATATCGTCAACCGTTTGATCAACTGAGTTATAGAGGTCTTGTAGTTGTTACGTCCCAGCCAACTAAATTGCAAAATTCGTACTGCACGCTAGGACAGTCCATGGTCATGGATAGATGCCATGGAAGCTAGGATTAGTGTTCGTGAAGACTAGCTGCTGTTGGAATTTGACGAATTGCATTGTCATCAGGTTGTGGTCACTTTTAAACAAACTTTCGTCGGTTTCGCAAGTAAAGTAATAGTTTCGACTATTTTGTCACTTGGACACTCACCTCCGGTGCGCCCAGACTTTGTTTCAAAAACAATGTAATTTGGGGCAATTTTTGCCGTCCATTTCCTGTCAAATCGCCTGGACAACTCGAAGCTTATCCAAACCCTTTGCCAATAGAAACGGCGGATACACATGCCTGTCTACAGGTACGCCCGATGTTCGCAGTCGTTTGCGCCTGGGCCTGATTTTTCTTATGAAATGAAACGATGTGATAGCGTCCCAATCAGACTGAAGCCATAACATGTCCACACAAGCATGCCCTCGCCGTTCATTCACTCCTGCCGCACAGGAGTGTGAGATTTCCAAGGGTTTCTGCGAACTACAATCCGCCAAATGAAGCCATGGAAACCATTTGCAGACCTTCGTCACAGTGTACTCTTCCACCGAGAGAGTCCTTGAGGTTTTTTTTCTTCCTCCCTCTCTGTACCAGTGAATGGGTACTACGTGTGCAAAGCGAATTCATATTCAATTGACAAGTCTCCGTAGAGATGGGATGGTGGCGCCCAACTCGAATTGTAACCACGGAGCAGTTGCCCAGAATTACATTTGAGCACGTTCCGCTGTGAAACAAGAGCCACCGTTCTCTCGTGACAATTGTTTTCGCAGAAATGAAGTGTTGATGAAATTATTTTTGTCCTTTTCATTTCCCGACACAACAACATGCAAATTCCACATTCACTGGCTCCACAATCATTCATTTGACCAGTGTCCGCCATCCAGTTGACTTCTGCGCGTTCTGGTGAAAAGCGCGTCGCTGAGTTCACTCGTCGTACACTGATTCAATCCCATTCATCGTCGGCTGCAAATTTTATTTTTTTATTAAATTTCTTTAAGTGCTCAGTGTCTGTTGGCCGGCGAGTGGGAGGCCTCCCTCATTATCCTTTCGACTGATTGAATCTGTTCTCAAGTAATTTCTTTTTTTTTTACTTTCATCTTATTTGCAGAACTTTTGCCCGATGCCTTGGCAACCGACTGTTCAAAGTGCACACCCCCGCAGAGGAACAACTCGAGGAAAGTGATTGAATTTCTGCAGGAAAACAGGAAAGACGATTGGATGCTACTGCTGAACAAGTACGACCCCAAGGGAACGTACAGAGCAAGACACGGTCTGTAAGGAGTGTTCGTTGAGGAGTTGGAGTCGCCATGAGGAACCATTTAAACTTTAATATTTTATGTTTTTTTGGTAGTTTATTTTTTTTTTAATATAATTTTGTAGAAAATACAGGACATGTTGATTTTTTCATTTTAATGGGATTGGATTTCTTCGTTCAATTTGGTGATTAGCAAGATTTTAGAGGATTACTTCGATAGAAGAGGCTGTTCTTCTTCTTCTTATGAATCTACAATCGAGGGTAAGCCGGGGCTCAGCCAACAAGCCTGTCCAGCGGGCACGATCCGTAGCCAGCTGGCTTCAATTTCCCATCGCCAAGTGGTTGAGGTCCTTTTCCACTTGTGTCCGCTATCGGCTTCGTGGTATTTCTCCATTGCGTTGTCCAACTGGTTCGGAAGAGGCTCTTTATCGAATGTCCTGCAATGCCCCAGCCTATTGTGGCTGAATGATGCAGCTGTCTTCCAAATGGAGTGTGCCCATTCTGCTGATGACAAAGTGACACTCGCACAATATGAAAGAGATTGCAGTTCTTCTTCTGATGGCTGGTCCTCACAGTTCTTCCACATCCGTACGCCATGAGGATCATGTAAAAGAATTCCTTCACCTTGGTACCAAATTGCTGCAACATGACTTCGTAGGATTACCTCTATCCAAGGCATGCCAAAATTGTCCTTTCAGGCATCAAAAACGTAATTCAACCCCCAGGCTCTAATTGGTTTTAGATTTCTGCTAAATTTTCTTGGATTGTGGCCAACTACTTTCGTTGAGTTTCGTTAAGTCTTGTCAAGTTTCGTTGAGTTTCGTTAAGTGTTGTTAACCACATTTGACTTAAGAGAAAACGGAGCTAGTTGCTCTGAAAGTAAGTAAATGACAAAAATTTCTACTTTCGTTGAGTTTCGTTAACTGTCGTTGGCTACATTTTACTTAAGAGGGAACGAAGCTAGTTGCCCTCAAAGCATGTAAATGAGAAAAATGACTGTCAGCTTAGTTCTTACATAACTTCAGTAAAATCAATAATATTCCGACCTTGAGCCTACACAGCATTCTCCTTTAATCCGTCTACTCTCCATCGATTCACTCGAAGTAAGTTCATAAGAACTTTTGTTCAAAAGAATCTCCACCCACACTCGAAGGTGCCCCAGCTTTATGGCCGTTGCTTACACAACGCATAGAGCCACCCTTTCAGCAACAAGACCAAACATTCCTCGCCACGAATAAATCAAGTTGCAACGACTTAAAATGTCAAGAGATGCCAATTCTAGCCAACGTTCCGTAACTCGCTCGCGCTCCATTGTCTCCGCTTCCAACTCGCATTCAACGATAATTGCTTTTGCATGGAACTCCCGTCTCACTTTGCGCTATGCGTCGTGACAATTAAATTCCTCCCGGCGTCCCCAGGACAACGACATTCCCGAATTCACTCGTTTCGTTCGAAACGTACCCTCATCGCTCATTAACCAGCTACGCGCGGAGTCGCAAGAGACGTCTGAACGCTTGTCTTAAGGCACGGTGTACGAGTATATGCACCAGAGACGTGGACCTCTCGCTGTCCTCCGTGCTGCAGTCCCCTTGCGACACCCTTAGCGCGCCCTGTGTGTGTTAGCTCATGACAAATTTATGTGGGCGACGAGATGTATCTTTGTTCGAGTCATACAACTCCCTCAGCGCCCCTAACACCAGCTCATGAACTCGACTCGTACCGTACCGTGCCGTGCCAACGTCGACGACGATGCTGCTCAAGCGTCAAGCGCAATGTACTGAGTTATTTTCCCTCGCGCTGGGGGTAAACATTTTCCTTTTGTTTTCCTCGCAGATGATTACCTCCAGGAATTTCAAAAAGTTATCCTCCCCCATCCCCGGCCGTCCACGTTATGGAACGACGAATCCTTTGTTTTTCTTTGCCATGTTTTCTGTGTGCTTTACCCTCGACCGAACTTTGGCTCGTTTAAACTGGAACACACCCAAGGATGCTTTAATTTAGATCCCCTCGCCGGAGATAGTGTGCACTGGAGCCGAAATAGATTCTCCTCTGAGTGAGATTTGATTGGATTAATTAAAATCAGTTACCGTTGTGTAATCACTCAGATGGGTGCTTGGATAAAATTAACTCCAGCTTGGACTCCACCGTGCCGCGGCGCACCTGGCTGTTACCTGATTTGGGATGGACAGCGGCCACCTTCTCTTAAGTCGTCGCGGCAAATGCCAAAAGGTTAGGCAGCAATCTCAAGAAGGGTCTCATCCCACGATGGGGATTATCCTGATGCCGTTGATGGGTGGCGCTCGCTGATATCCGCTAATTACGCGGCCATGAATGGGCTTTGGCAGCAGATTGCACGCAGTGCGCCGGTGGAGGCAGTCTCCTCTGGCATTTGAAATTATCACGGATTAGGAGGGGAGCGGTCTGCAATTGAATCCAGTTGCGGCGAAGGAGAAGAAATTAAAAATGAATTTGTGAGAATACTTGCGTCATTTGCTCCAAAAAGGGGGACGGAGTCGGCTCACAGATGTGGTGCCGGTTTGAGGGCTCAAGTTAAGGGACAATGGGATTAGACGGTGCTACCCAAATGGAGCACCTGCATCTGCTGTCCGAGAAGAGGAACAATGACGGCGAATTTGTAGCAAGTACTCGTAGAGAACATGTGATACACAACCTGACTACCTTCATGAGAAAATATCTCTCTGTCGTACGAGTCGTAATATAACGTTTAAACCTTCTGTTCATACATGTCTAGCATCGCGCAGGCAGTATTTCATTCATGCTGTACACCTGCGATGTCGCCTACCTCCACAGTTACGGTCAACGGCTTCAGGAAACTCCGCGTATGACAGTGGCAGTAGATATGACCTTCCTTTAAAAACTGTGCCCACTTCTTGCTCCTTGAAGACCAACAATCAGAACTCGCCATTCGAAGCGTTCATCAAACACAATCAGAAACGCATTAAAAATGTAAAGCCTTTATTCACAAATTCAAATCCGAGCGCCACTCTGACGTGACGGACCCACAAAATCTCCCACAATTCTTCCTCATTTAAATGATCCGAGATGCGACAGGAAAACGTCTCGTTATGGCAGTGTTCCTACATTCAAATGGGACACTGAAACGCAAACGTGATTGATTGATAGCCGGACTGTCGCACCGTTGTTTGGGCATCCACCAGTCGCCCATCACTTGGCTTGTGTCGTTCCACAACAGCAGGGGAGATAAAGGCAAATCCATTTGGGCCACATCACCATGATCTGCAGATGAGACGATGTGCATCTTGCCGATGAGGGAAGTGGTTTTAATTATCTCGCAAATGCCAAAGCAGATTACAAACAGCAACGTCGCCTGCGTCGGAAGAGATGGAAATGTGAACTTTAATTAAGTCTTCCGCTTAATGAGGGGCGGCAAGGCACCCGACTGAGGCTCAAAGGAGTTTTCGGTTCACAATCACAAAGTGCAGCAAGTTTCCTTATGGAACTTGGACAGAATGCTCCTTGTTGTACACAGAGACAGTTAATGGACTTTTGCGATGACCTGGAAAGAAAGGACAACGCCTGAGGAAGACGTCATCGGAACGGATAATGGAGATGCATCCCGGTTGATGAAGCTTGGAAGGGTATCCTGCACGGAAGGTGACGAGTACATAAATATGAAATGTCGATTTTGTGCTCAATTCTACTCTCTGTTTGCAGAGTTCTACTCAGCTGGTGTTTGAACTGCGATGCAACTTCGACAGAATATGAGGTGGGTGGTCGTCATTGGTATGGAAACAAACTGACTTGCCCAGATATGAACTTAACCACTGTGGCAGCTTGGGGAACGACGTAGCTGAAGGCGCTGTCAACGAGGATTATTACGACCTCTTGGACGGTGCCTGCGGAGCCTGTCAGAGACTTCAATGCTACGATCGGTAAGGGAAACATCTTTGGCAAAGTGATCGGAAAGGATAGGCGCCACGACATGACAACAATTAGAGGCTTCCGACTCACAGACTTTTTGGCAGCACGTAACATGGTTATAAGTAGCACACGATTCCCTCGCAAGAAAATCCACACAGCAACCGGGCGGTCCCCTGATGGTCGAACCGCCAATCAAATCAACCAAGTGCTTATTGACGGAAGACACGCGCACAATATAATGGATGTCGCATCGCCAAAGAAGCAAAGCAACGACCCGGAACTGCAGAAATTAAAGTCGGTGAGTCAGAAATTTACTTTTATTAACATCGTTCTCCCAGAATCGCCTTTAGCTATCGTTTGCGAGACATCTTCTGGCCGTGCTCGACCCTATATCCCGATGAATGCAGGCATTGGTAAATGGGTACGCGATTGCCCAGCCTGCTAGCGAAGCAAAGTCAACAGGCACATCAACCCACCAATGGGCACTGAAAGGTTTGAGCATGTGCACATGCACCGCTTCCGCGCTGCTCAGGCTTCAGCTATTTAGTTACGTACATCGACCGAGCAACACGCTGGCCAGAAGCTATCCCAGTAGACGACATCACTGCAACCACAGCCGCGGGTGCGTTCTTCCAGCATTGGGTTTCCCGGTTCGGCTGTCCACTTCGCCTAGCAACAGATCAATGCCGGCAATTCGAATCTGCCTTGTTCCGGAGAATTGCTGAGCTCATAGGGTGCAACCGCGTTCATACCACTGCCTATCATTCACAAGCGAATGGTATAGTGGATCGGTGGCACCGAACGCTTAAAACGGAGCTCATCACTCATCTGCCGCAAAAATGGATTCAAGCACTTCCAGCTGTGCTATCATACATACGTGTATGATACGTATCCATTCAACGCATAAAACCGGCTTACCACCTATCCGCTAAGAAGATTGATCAACACCCCAGGCACCGTCTGCACTCCCAAGCAACAAGGCCTCAGATGCACCAAGCTTTCCGGACGGATAATCAAAGTTCCCGTGCGCTTCACTCCCACTTAAGGGGCCCTGTGACGTCCTCACAACACACACTCCACACGAACAGAGCCCGGTAGCGATAAGTTCTTCGTTAAGTCAGACATCTTCCTTCGAGCTGTCAAACAGCATTTTCCGGCTCTTTCTTTTTTGGCGTGGACACAAAGGCGATAGGACCTCTGAGCCTCGCTCCGGTACCGGTTTACAAAAAAATTAATATTATTTGTACATTTATTTAACATTAACCAATATTTAAAAAATAAATAAATATTAAACCAAAAAAACAAGATTAGTAATAAAACATTACAGTTGCATCGTATCGCTACACGTATTTATCGTTGGCCTGACAGTGACTCGCATCATACAAAATAACTAATTAGATTAACAATAATATACATTTCATACGATATAAGCAATAACTTCAAATCACTACAATTGTTGCTATATATACATATATCCAGTCAAACCGAAGAAGCTATCAAGTTGACGCTTTAAGTCTTTAAAGGTCTGTTTAATCGCTTCCGCGACTAGAACTTTTGCGCAGCGTATACTCTTCCTAAATTATAGATGAGAATATCGGCGATGTTGAATCTACAAGTAAGGCAAATCGTGTTTTGGTCCATTTTCTCGTGGCAGCAAAATTCAGAGCTGGAGTGTTCAATGTCAGAAAGCTGCACCAGCCGAAAAAGGGAACTGGGCGCCTAAGCACACCGGAGATTGCCAGAGCCTACGAAGAGCAATCTACCAAGAGACTGTCCAGACACAACCACGAACTCTTCAGCTGGACCAGGATGTGGATGTAGTTCGTTGACTACACTGGCTCGACCACATTGAGTGCATGGACTCCAACACTCTAGCTAAGAGGGTCTTCGAATCCGAGGCTCGTGTTTGGAGTGGGAGAGGAAGACCTAACCTCCAATACAGAGACCAAGTCATCGCGGATGTAAGTCTTGATGAATGGAAGCAACGCGCCCAGGATCGTCACCCTTCATGGGTCGTCGGCGTCATAAGCAAGTTAGAATTTGTATGGATTTATGTCACCTCACTTGCATTCAAGAATACACATTTTGACGTGAGGTGACAAAACACATGACGTGACGTGTGTAAAGGCCCAGGCCCATAGAATCCATTGCGTGCGTTGCGTGTTGTCAAAAAATTGAGAACTCATAAGATCTAATAAGAGGGAGCGAGACAACGAGTGTGGGCTGTATGTGGAATGCGTCAGAATGGATGAAGTTGGCGAACGTTTAACTTTTGTTCCGTATGACAATTGATTCTCACACGTGTGGCTTATTTACGTATATATAATTTCACTCTCATGTTAAGTGTGGATTGTATGTATAAATACATATTCCGGGCGCGACGCACGCACCTCTTTGCAATTGGGCAAATACCATTTTTTTTATTTCAACTGCAACGCCCTCACGGGATTCTATGAGTTTGGGCTTTAAGTCTAGTTCGACTGCAGGATTTTGATTAATTGAAAGCACCGTAAGTGGATGCTGTCTTTGAGTTTATTATTCGGCAAGAGGCAAGGAGAATCAGAATAAGGGAACGGCTGTAAAATGACTGCCAGGAGTAAGCCAGTCGGCCAAGCTGGTGTCCTACATTCTTGGCTATGATACGCCTCCTTTTGATTTGTGGAGAACTCAACATCAGTACTGACTGAAATCTCTAGTCTTGGAGTCCGTCTCAAACCGAAATGTGGGCTTCGTTTTGATACGTTTCACTGGGATGTGAATGGGGCATTAGATGACAAAGTTCCTGTCTGCTGAAGTGCTGGGTCATAAGCTCGCCAGATTAAGCGTGGCCAGCTGTGTAACATCTTTCCAAACCGAAACCTGTAAGAACGATCAAGGGAACATCGTAGTAGAATCGCGGTCGATGCTGAGGGTATGGAGAAACCATTTCTACGGACAGTATAACGGCGGCGGAAGACCAAACCACGCTGTCATACAGAACGAGACATTCACGCAGAATGAAAGGGACGATTAAGATCAACAATTCCTTCCATCCAAAACGGATGAAGTGAAGATTTCCGTATCCGAGCTAATATCAAATGCATGGACAGGGCCTAGCTCCTCAGCAACCACTTGTATTGTGTGTGCTATTGTCCTGAAGGGATTGGGGGTAGAATGGACCTACAGCTTTAGGCCGACTCAGAACGGCCAAGATGGAGAAGCTTTTTCTAGACAGTGACTAGAACGAGGTGGGGCTGTGACAATTATTTCTACCGTACATACCAGGGATCGAACTTAGAAGAAGAAGAAGTACTACTAAAGCCATTCGTCAACAACCTGGTCAGTCCATACCAGTGTGACTTTAGGCCGTTAAACCATACAAATATTCACACGACGGCAAATGTAGAAGAAAACCCAGAAGCAACAAATTGATACCGACCACATTTTCATAGAACTCAAGGCCGCCTATGGCAGCATTTATAGAGACGAGCTGTACAGAGGAATGTCTGGGTTTGGCATCTCTACTAAGCTCGTCCGCTTATGTAGGATGACGATGGGGAATGCCCACCGCTCCATCGAGGTCGGTAAGGACTTAACCGAGACGTTTGGTGTCAAAAAAGGACAAGGCGACTTCTTGTAAGAACTGTTCAAAACTCGCACGCCAACACCAGAGGAACCATCTTTCGGAAGTTCGCCCAACTACTCGCATACTTACTTACTTATCAGGCCAGAGATTGATGAAAGCCAAAGTGGCGCTCTTTAAGACATTAGTCGTCCCGTCCTACTAGATGGCGCCGGCGCATGGAATTTGCCAAAGCGGACGAAGCTGCTCTTGGTTGCTTTGAGAGAAAAATTCTTTTGGGTGATGGTCCCGTCAGCATAGATGGTGAGTGGAGGAGTGCGGGCTGTTCTCCGACGTCGACTTAGCCAAAAGAGTGAAGATCCAACGATTGAGACGGGTACTTCATGTATAGCGGATAGAAACTAATACTCCGGCAGGGAAAGTCTTCAACTCCACCCCCGAGGGACGGTTCAGTGGAGGAAGACCCCGACTCAGGTGGCGGACGCAAGTGGAAAGGAACCTCAACCAACTATCCGACCGAAACTGGAGGCAGCTATTTAGAGATCGAGCTGTATAGAGACGCTTGTTGGGTGAGGCCCAGGTTTTCCCCTGTCTGCAGCTCCATCTTAAGTAAGAAAGGGTTACTTGTGTTTCAAAGAAGGATGTAGAGTCTTGACAGTTGTTGCCAAACACAGGAGAGTCTCCCTCCTTTGGAATGGCTTTAAGCATTGTACTCCTTTCGGCCTCTCACTCACATTCAGGCGAGTTCCTACATTCCTTTCATCACATTCCTCCATTCTATTCCATTCCATTTCCCATGAACACGCAAAACTTTAATGAACTTCATTGAACTTACCTTGCAAATTAACCGCCACCCACCGCCAGTACGCATCGACAAGCTCACGGTTTACTGAACGAACTTTCAACTGCCGAAAGTACTCCACAGCAGTTTCGGCCGTAAAATAAGCCATCAGACTTTCCAAACTTCTCCATTAACTGTCGTCGGGGTCGATTACACCGAATGAGTTCAGCGGATCATATAATTGAATGTATAGCCATCAAAGTTCTGCCGTCACCGTGAATTATGAAATTATTTCAGGGCTATCGCCTGCGGCCTAGCATCAAAATCATAAAATAATTACCAATCTTGTCAAACTCCTATTGACACATAATTTATCCGACACCGTCCGGGGCAAGTTGCCAAGCACCGCTCCTCCGACGGACCGAGGACCGAAACGAGCCTGTGAATGTCGGAAGCGTAATTATCATAAATTTTCTGCGAAAACTTTCCGGATTTACAGGCCGTCAATGGCCCCACAAAGCAAATCACACCATGAATAGATGATAAAATTGTGGGGCAACCCTTTGCCGCGGTCCCCTGCCGCCCAGTGCGGCGACTTCGAACAATAGCTGATGGCCAAAATAAAAATTGCAATAAATATCCGCAGGATATATTGTCGTCGTAAAATTTAAATACCCCAACCGGCACTAACCGGGGAAAAATCTCGCCGAGGAATTCAGGGTTGCCATCTGCCGCGAATGAGTTTATATGTGCTTTGAGTTCCCACGGAAGTCCAGTCGATCAAAAGTTGTGAGGAGGTAGATTTTAGTGAGACGAGCTGAAGTTGGCCGACACCAGCGGTGTTTGGTTCGACCTGTCTGTTGAAAATGTGAGCGACACCTCCCTTGAATGGAGTGGGGTCTCCAGGAGGAGAAAAGTCCTCAGTATAGTCCTGAGAGCAGATCAGTTCCACTGAGGGTAGACAATAACAGTCTTGTAATGGCGGATGTGGTGCCCCTGCTTATACACCTTCGTCCATCAACCTTTGAAGCCTCATTAAGACGCACTCAGCGCCTGGTAGCCAGATTTTCAGAGTGATTTCAAGACAATGATGGTTGACGAGAAAGAGTATGGGTCCCAGGGGAAGAATGGTGTAGTGTCCAGAACGTGTTCAGTTCCTTGAGCATTTGCAGCAACTTCTGCAAATTGGAAGGAGTTGCCTTCTTTTCTTTTACTTTCAAGAAAACTAAGAGAACATACTAAAACGAGCTGACTAATAAAAAACAAGACGATGCCCTTGAAGTCGGTCCACTTGGACCGACAAGACGTGTGATGAGCTTTAGTGTTGCGAAAATCGAGCGGTTGCGCGAATCGACGGTTGCGTAAACGCGTGAATCACGTGATTCAAAAATTTGAAAAATTATATGTTCTAGGTCAAATTTCAAAAATTTCCCGACTGACCGAAACTGTCTACGCCAAGTAACAATGCGGATTGATTGGATGTGGACATTGGACAATCGCTGCTTGGCCGATGCGGAACTCCCAAAGAAGTACAGTACACTCTCGATAGAGTGTACAATTTCAAAACAAATTGAAACTACTATACAGAGTGAACAAGGCTATTAGGCTGCCAGCGGAATTGTAAGCACCCATAGTTCATTGTGATACCCAGTGCGCTTAATTTGGTCACAACGGCGATGACTGGACCTCATTTTAAAACCAAATAAAACCATATCGACTTTTGCTGTCACTGTTATTCGAACCTGGGCACTCTATAGCCAAGGGCTTGCACTCAACCCACTGTGCCACGCAGCCGAAAGTGAACAGCTCTTTAGACTGAGCCCATATATTTTAGACACCGTCGATGTAGCTTAACATGTTTTTTGCGTACTGGGTGTCTGTCATCGTTCGACGTTTTGCATTCTAGATAATAAATTGCACGAGTCAATACAATTTTATTGGCAAAAATGAGACGTAAGCATAGAACCTTACGAAAAAACCGGAGTTTTAAAGGAGCTGTCTGCAGGTAAGGTGGTTTGATCTAATTTTACAAAAAAATTCAATGTGGACTAAACTTACTTGTCAAGCCGGGAAGCCATTGAGGGTCTGAACCAATTGCCCTTTTCATCGGTGACGGTCCACGCTCCTTCCATTCATCAAGGCCAAGCTGTCTTACATCCGCGACGATATTCCACTCCTTCTCGAACAAGCAATCTAGGATTCGACGACCTTCTTGGCTGGAGCATTGTTGTCCATTCGCTCGATGTTGCGAAGACAGTGTTGTCGACGGATGTTTGCTTCCGGACTATATCCACATCCTGTTACAGCTCGTAAAGTTCGCGGTTGTGTCTTCTCCTCCATCCGGGTTTGCCGCAGACAGGACCTTATATCCGACGTCGAATTTTTCTTTCGAAGGTACTCAAAAGTCAGCTCTGCAATTTTACAGAGGGTCTATGTTCCGGCTCCATAAAGCAGGACTGGCAAAATAAGAGTTTTGCAGAGCATGACTTGGGTCCTTCGAGCCCAGTTGTTTTGACAAACCGAAGTAGCATCGGTTGACAAGGGTGGTTCAACGTTGGATCTCCGCTGGAGTTTACGTTTGCCCCAGCTAGACAAACTCCTGTACTACCTCGAAATTGCTGCTGTCGATTGTAATGTTTTGGCCGACGTGGTGTGGGGCGGATCGTTTTTTCTCGACAGCATATACTTCGTCTTGTGGCGGCCCGTGGCGTTGTGGGTATGTGCGTCGACCCCAACCTCGACGTCGTAAGTTCGATTCCAGCTCTGAGCGACAAAAATAATTTTTCACGACCCCACCTCTTTCGAGTCACTGACAATGCTCAAAGAGTATCTCCTGTCTAGAAAAAGCTTCTCAAACTTGGCCGTTCAGAGTCGGCATAAAACTGGACCTACGTAGCGCCACCAATATTATTATTATTATTTATATACTTCGTCTTTCCCTCATTAACCAGAAGAACAGCTCGTTTCGTCTGTTCTTCAATAGCCGTAAAAACTTCCAGCACATTGGGAAGCTGGACTGATGGACTGACTTCTAGAGGGTAGGATTATGTTTACAGGACCAGTCCACACTATCATCTCCAGTACAAAATTGAAAGAAACACACAACAGCACACGACATTTCTCCTTGAGGTCATCGAACCGAACTGCACGAGGATAAATTTTTCCGGCATCCCGAATTCGGCCTTCGCTGCGAATAAATCCTTGTGATGACTGCTGTCGAATGCGATTTCAAGATCGATTAAGAGATGGTGGTAATGATTTAAAACTCGCTAGTCTTCACCAGGACTTGCCTTGGTGTGAAGATTTGGTCTGTAGTCGATTTGCCAGACCGGAAGGTGCACTGGAACGTGATTAATATTAAAAATAATGATAATAATATGGGTGGCGCTACAGCACGTAAAGGGCCAGAGCCTAGCTTCTCAACAACCACTCGTGTTGTGCGTGCTATTGTTCTGTCACGAGTGGGAGGGACCAACAGTTTTATGCCGACTCCGAACGAACAAGTTTGGGAAGCCTTTTGTCTGTCTAGAAAGGTCAGTGACTGTGAAAACTATTTTTGTTGCATAGAGCAGGAATTGAACCTACTACGTCGACGCACATATCCACCTGCCAGATACGTGCCGACTAGTGCGGTGTAAAGCGAGTTCAGACGTTCACACAGTACTCTGGCTGGGATCTTCTAGGCGACGTTGGACAGGGATATACCTCCATTGCTTTTGCAGGAGGTAGGATCGCCGGAGCTTATATTCCAGTGGGCAGTCTAGACATCGCTTTCTTGACCTCGTCTGAACTGGGGTATTCTTGTTCATCGTTACAGAGCTTGTATTGCAGAAATAATTCTTCCAAAATCTCAGTATCGTCTGTGACTGTCAGAGAGTCATATTCATGATCGACAACTTTCCCGAGCTAATCTCACAAGAGGGCGCACCACATCCGTCATTCTGATGCTAGGTCTTGCGGGGCTTCAATCTCCCGTGGTACCCGAATATGTTTACCCGGGCATCTTGATAACTGAGAGCTACCTGTTGGGTTCCTTAACACCAAGGTGACCCCAGGATCCCTAGAAAGGTGTCATGAAATCAGGCCGAGCCACAATTCTCGCTTGATCTTAGTTCGCGGCACCGGCTAGAAAACGACCCTGTCCTGACATCTAGTGAACAATTTTGTGGCAAGTACGTTCTGCTCGACTGACATTTTGCACCGCATTAACCAGGCCGATGCTCACCGCTGTCTCTCATGTCAGACTACAATAGACGCACGCACAAATTTTGCTCCTTATTCCCAAATTCGGAAGATGATGTGGTGCTTGCATCCCACTAGAACCCACTAGAACATGGTAAGCCATCTGAGGCTGCGGCTTTGTTATTCTTCAGCCTGTAAAAGGCTGTGCCGACTTCTTCAAAGCTTGGTGGGAGGACTGCTTCACCGACTGGAGTTGAGATTTCTTGATTCCCTATCACTGCCTCCTGTCTAGGCCCGCTAAGAAGATGTGCGAAGTGCTGCTTGACAAGATTACATTCTCTCAACACCAACTATTCCCTGCTCTGTAACTAGGCTCAATTTCTCAACTAGGCTCAATTTCAAAGAGCATTGGGTGCATTGCCCAAAGCCTATGGCCAGACTTGTAGGTACTAACGTCACTCAACTCGGCAATTAAAAGGCAAATGCCTGATGGCAACCATGGTCGCCATCCACGCTGTCAAGTGGCCACTGCGTTGAGCGCAATTCATTCGACGAAACAAATCCATGAGGGATAAGGGAACGGCCAGCCATGCACAGGCAAGCAGGCCACCGCTGGGTGAGGACATAAAAACTCCAATGTTTGCTTATGAATTCAATGATGACAATCCGAAGGGCGGAATGGATGGGACGTATTCGCTTTATTGGAAGCTTGACAGGATTTCATAATACGTATGCGGCGGTGCACCTGAAGAATTCCGAAATAACTGCCAACGGATATGAATTATTCGTGGTATTGACGTCGAGATGACAGACGAATTGTATTGGAATTTAATGCATACATAACATGTGAAATTTAATAATGCCATCGGCAGATACGCTGCCAGCATCTGGTTCGAATGTGTCCTGGCGATGTATGCCGGGTCCCTTGTGTGACTGGCATGGCGGAAATGGCGGTGGATGGTTGAAGTGGATGGCATTGTAGCGTGACCCAAGAGGAGAGGGAGGCCTTCGAGAACTAATTTGTCACATATGTCTTGTAGGTGCACACATGACGGAGATAGCTTCTAAAGGTGCCCACAAGAAGGGCGAATGTCACAGCGCTTACTCTGTAAAACGAACTTCGAGCTCAAGGCTTGCGCTTGATAATCTCTTTTCTTCATCAGTTACTTGTCAGCTGACCAATGAACTCTAACTTTGGTGACAAGAATAAGTAAGGAACAGTTTCGAGACCCCGCATGTTGATGTACTCACAACGACGATGACGGTTGTTCTTATAATTTACGATCAAAGACATCAAAGAAATACTGATCAAGGAATGGGGGCTATCACAAGGACCTGTGCTTTGATGGGGGTTCACATTTAAGTTACACGTATAAGCTCGTGCGCACATTATTTGGACGCGTCTTCCCATTGGTCGATGTCACTGTAGTGCACTGTTCCGCTGCGGTACTCATAAGACAGGAGTCGCAGAGCAATGATTAGTTTCAAACATTGTGTATCAAGTTGGAATTATTCATGCTTCTAGAGAATGTCAGAGCAAATTCGAGATGATTTTTAGAGGTTCTTAAAGACAATCAATTGTCACTGGATTGAATGGAGATCGAAAGGATGATGTATGCTATTTAATACTAAGTATCCACTATTAAATGCAAGTTTTATTTGTTTCGGGGGCATAGGGGGTCAACCACGACTGCGCGCCATCTCGTTCCAATATCTGCAACACGTTTGAGCTCCCTCCAACTCATTCCTAAAGAACTCGATTCATCTTCAACTGTTCTGCGCCGTGTTTGCATGGCGTACTTTGCTATGGAATTGTCTTCGCGCCGTAAGGTGTGTCCAATCCAGTTCCACTTTTCCATTGTTTATAAGTTCCTGGCTCGTTCTCAGGTCCAATTGTTCGTTAGAGATACAGTTCGGCCAAAAAAATCCTAAGGATGCAACTTAAGCATCTGCTTACGAACGATTGCAGCTTCCTTGTGGTAATGGTATCCACTTTTCAGGTACTGCACCGACTCTATGTTGGAGCTTAAGCTGATGACATTGCTTTCCAGATCGTGGATAGAAGATCCATTATCCGATGCGAAAGGAGACACACATCGTCAGCGTATTCAAGGTGTTTAAGGTAAGATGTCATAGTCCATTGAATGCCATCATTTCCATACATCAATGCTGCACGGACTACTACAGAAACAACAGTGGTGACAGTATGCACCCTTGAGGAACTCCACTTTGGACCTCAAATTCCTCTGACAACTTACTGTTGTTCAAGACGTGACACTAATCCCCATATCCATCTCCATCAAGAGAAGGGAGGCGTCAATTATGCAAGAGCTAGATGTATTTTGCCAGAGTTGGGCTCCAAAGATTCATCAGGAGAGACCCGTTGTCTGTTGGAATTCGTTATACAAGGCGATAAGCCTCAAGTTACATGGACGCTAGGAACCATGCTCTCAATTATGTGAGCGACTTCTGCAAGTTATCAGGGACCTTCCCTGCACTACATCGCTCCATCGGCTACATGAGCTGGTTTCCCACCAGTAGCGCCCAGAAATAAAGGCGGCACAGTGAACCCACAGAACTAAGTGACCCCTTTCAACCACCGGCGTGTGCCACTTGCTCATTCAATCATGTTGTCAACAGAGACTGGATAGCAGCAAAAAATGCTGACAATATGAACCAACTCATCCACGGGTTCACTGACCTCGAAGCTACGCTCTCTCTCCAATGACAGGCAGGAGTAGCAGACCGTCAGCCAGGCGGGCACCATATGTTGACAAAATAATTAAATCTGTCCTTCTGTCTTCCACATGTCCTGCACGTCATTACACATCTCCTTGACGCACCAACGTCCAAACTGCCACATCTTGTCCTCTAAGGAATTTGAAACTTCCACAAATAAAACCGAATGCCAGGACAATGCTTTGAAGGTCCAAACTATCAGATAAAGTCACCCCCCAGCCCGTGTCGCATGTCCAGTCGACATCATGGCACACACTGGCAATGTCATTTATCTCACATCCTTTTCAGTCAATCATTCCCGTGCACGTGCTCCCGACTGAATCAAGTCAATTTCTCAACTCATCCGGTCCATCAGATGCGTCAGTTAAGCAGTCTCCGTGTGCCTTTAATGTGATTAAATACACGTTAGCTTTCGCCAAGGACATCTTACTTCGACAAATTCCTCTCAATGGGACCATCTTCCGTCTTCCCACACGAATCACCTGATCTCCCTCATAGCAACGCCCACGAGCTCGGGTCCTGTGTCCTTCTGCGTGTGTGCGGATACCAAGGACAACGAGTATCAATCATCTTCCCATTTCGGTGAATAGCGAGGAGGGATTTTATTTCAGATGTACCTACGAGTGTTGCCTTCATTCATGTAGACTTTTTTTTTTCGTTCTGTTTATCGATTTTCCTCTTCAGATGCGAGACTCGGCGAGTACGGCGAGCACTGCTCACAGAATCCCCCGGCCAGTGTGAATGAAGGCATCTCAAGCGAACGCGAAAGCGGAACATGAAAGGGCGAAGTGATTCCCGAACGGTTGTTTACAATGTTCGCATGTTTTTGTGTGCGCCATCCAATTCGCGAGTCCTTTCTTGATGAAATTGATGAGTTGTTTATTTCTTCTGGATGTGGGAAATGCAGAAGAGTCGTCGATTTGACCTAAATCGCGTGATGGGTGGTTTCGTTTTTTTTAGAAGACGACGAGGAGTCTGTTTCGGTGGGAATGGTGCAGTAGAGTCTTCATAGGTGTTCAAGGAGAACTTTGTTTGATGCTTGTTTATGAGAAGTAGAGCCTAGAGAGCAGCTTCTAAGAAGTGAACTGACAAATTTGATTTAGAAGCCATGTCTAATTGTCTATGCAGGCAGGCAGGGTAGGGTGATCAACGGACACTCATGATCAGGCGTGTCCCTGATGTCTACCTGTGGGTCCGAGTGGAAAGAGAAATCTTTTAAGTCGACCACGGTTGGAGCTGATGTTGCTGCTCGCAGGATGAAACAATTATAGACGGAGGCGATGGGGGAGTTGTTGATCTAACCTGATCTTGCTTCGGCAGAACACGTAGTAAAATTGGAACGATACAGAGAATATTATCATGGCACCTGCGCAAGGATGACGCTCAAAATCTTGTCGTTTATCAAATTTCTGAAGTCCATACATTTCAGGACCCCACTGTACATGGCATCATAGGATACGCGCACAATCTGGCGTAAGTTCGGCATTGTGGACAAACAGGGAAGCCCTCTGGTTGTGAAAAGCGTAGTTAGGTATCTTGGCATTTGATCGGCTCAATATGTGTATTTTGACAAACATAGCTAAAAAGGCTTGTTGCTGTAGCAAAAAGTTTGTCTTACAGCAGCCAGGGTGAAGTTAGTCTGCTACAAGGCCCTCATCCGGTCAATTCTGGCCTACGGTTGTCCATCGTGGTTCAACGTGAGTTTTTCCCGGTCGGAAAAGCCGAGGTTTTTGGAGAGACAGTGTCTTGGGACTTGTCTCCGGTTGCATCAAATACCCGAGTCTGAGTACAGCCTGCAGGACAACACATTCGTTAACGGACTCAGGCTGATGGATTTCGCCTCGGGACGTACCTCTCTGCGACGAGCACGCAGTTCCCACACCTCAACATCAATAAGGGGACCTGGCGGTCTCCTGATCAATCAACTGTCCATCAGATGGATCACATTGCGATCGACGTCAGACACTCCTCCAGTGTTTTTCATGTCCGAACGTTCCGAGGAGCCATCATCGACTCGACAATTTCCTTGTTGTAGCCAAGGTAAGGATGAGGATATCGACAGAATCCGGAGTCGAGAAAGAACTCTACGGTTTGACGCCGGAAAGCTACAATCGCAATCGACCGCTAGAAACTTTGCCGACCGAGTCTCCCTGAAACTGTCTGAAAGTACGACGCTGCCTACACATACAATAGACGAAGAATGGAAACGTTTGCAAAAAGCCATCATCGAAGCTGCCACTGATGATCTGGGTCTTACAAAACCACTTAAGAGAAACCCATGGTTTGACGACGAGTGCAGGCAGGTACATGCAGCCAACGAGTAAGCCTACAAGGCAACGCTGAATCAAACAACGAGAGCTTTTCTTGAGCTCTACTCTAAGTGGACCAGCAAAGACTGCCATAATGAGCAGCAGAAACATTGAGGTAGTAACGGACTTCGTCTACCTCGGCTCTGGAGTAAACAGGGACAATCGCCCCTTCTTTGGGCTCAAGAGGCAATTGAGTAACAGAGCCATCTCTCGAAAGTTGACTCTGATCATCCCTGCCCTGCTGTATGGCGCACAGACATGGACGCTATTAAAATCGGATGAAGAAGAAGTCTTGAGAGAAAAGTTCTACGTGCGATCCTTGGTCCTGTTTGCGTTGATGGCGTCTGGAGGAGAAGGTTCAACCACGAACTATCTTCGGATCCAACGTCTAAGATGGCTAGAGTCTAAGATGTAGAGCGTGTGGACACCACAACTCCGGCCGGAGAGTCTTCGATACCGAGCCATTGGAACGGCGCAACAGAGGACGTCCTCATCTAAGGTTGCTCATCCAGTGGAGAGGGACCTCAACCAAATTGGTGTGCGCAGCTGGCGAAAGATCGTGCTGGCTGGAGAGGCATTTTGGTGGAAGCCCAGGTCCACCCGGACTGTAGCTTGAATCAAAGAAGAAGAACAAGGGCGTGTCTTACATACAACATTTACGCTCTTGGTTACCCGTCCGTACTGTTACGAACATCGATTAAGTAATTTTTTAATTTTTGGTTTAGGTTTAGATTTAGGTTAGGTAAAACTAAGGATCTCTAGAGCACCAAGTTTTTTCCTAGTTTTCTCGCCAGTAAGTTTAAAAAATAAAGTTTGTTCTAAGGCTAAAAAAAAGTATAGACACTGGAAGGTAAAACAGATAAGCTTTATTAGATTATTTTAGAGTACACGCGAGAGGTCAGTAAAGATGGAATGAAGAACTCGAATTGTTAGATATTAAGAATGATATTTAGTCATTTTTGTCTAGTAAAGGGTGGTTTGAATAAAACACAAATTATTTAGGAAATTATTGTCATTTCAGTGGTGAACCGTGGCGTTGTGGGTATGTGCGTGGACCCTAACCTCGACGTCGTAGGTTCGATTCCTGCTCTGTGCGACGAAAACAATTTTCACGACCTCACCTCTTTCGAGTCACTGACAATGCTCAAAGAGTATTTCCTGTCTAGAGAAAGCTTCTCAAACAAAGCCGTTCGGATTCGGCATTAAACTGTAGGTTCCTTCCACTCGTGAGAGAACAAAAGCACGCACAACACGAGTGGTTGCTGAGGAGGTAGGCCCTGGCCCCCTACGGGCTGTAGCGCCACCCACATTATTATATTGTCTTTTATTTTTATAATGAACAGAATATCGACCAACAGTCTCAAATCACAAGATCTTGGCGGCAATTGACATCGCCACCACGTGAGATAACACGGCCATTGCACTTGTCTCACAAAAGAGTCATTGTTTCGTTAGCTGTGTGGCAAGTGGCACCGTCCTGTTGTAACCACATATCGTCCACATTCATATCTTCCAATTCGGTTCATAAAAAGTTCAATCAATCATATCACGATAGCGAACACCGTTCACAGTATCTGCCAGACCGACCTCACTTTGGATTTCTTCCACGGCCCGATGATGCCGCCAGCCCATAAACCACACGAAACTGTCACTCTTTGTGGGTGAATTGGTTTTTCGACAATCACTCTTGGATTATCATTCGCCCAAATGTGGCAATTCTGCTTATTGACGAATCCACTGACGTGAAAATGTGCCTCATCTTGCCACAATTCTGACCATTGACGACGCTTGAAATTGTCAAGAGGTTTTAGTTCTTGAGTCAATTGCACCTTTTAAGCGTGTAAATGCAAGTCTTTGTGCATAATGTTCATCAATGACGAGCGTGAGTGGTGCAATTTTTGGGCACGACGACGAGTTGAGGTGGACGACTCTTCAACCACACTATAGCGAACATCAGCAATATTTTCTACAGTACGAGCACTGGTGTTAACATTTTTGCACCATTTTTCCAATTGTACGCACATTTGGACGATTAAATTTACCGAAAAAATCACGAAGTGATCGAATGCATTTTGAATTGAACGCCCATTTTCAGAATAAGCCTCAATAACTTTAACGTGTTGCTCAACTGTGTATCTTTCCATGGTTCAAATTGAGTTAGTCTGAAATTGAGAAATGTCAAATAAAGTGCAGAGAAAAACTTGACGTAGGTGTCTTTCACATTCAACACGGCCCTTAAAATTTAACCACCCTTCACACATCATTCTGAAAAAATTAAATAAAAATGAAAATGATGGATACTAGAGTTGGGGCAGGAGTCCTTGGACCCAACACTAGGATTTCCGTACCACTGAAGTCGAGTCAAAATCCAGTCCATAGAGATCTCCGTCAGACAAAACAAGAACAAAGATGTCAAGGACACTTTAATCCCGATTTTTCTGACAGTCAAGCAGCACGAAAAGCACTTTCGTCCAATGTAATGGACTCCGAAACAGTCAGAAGGTGCTTGTGAGGTTCCCTGGATACAGGGGGCCTCCAGGAACAATGTCGCAGATGAACTGGCTAGTGCTGACTCGGAAGCTGCGTTCATCTGTTGTGTACTGTAATGGCAATTAGACAGCGGTTAGCCCTAAAACAAACTTAGTCTAGACCAGTGGACATATCGCCATGGTCTTCGGCAATCCAAGCGGTTTATCAATTAATCATTCAGGGAAATACTCCTTCTCAATAAGGGGGCTCACGAGCTTCCTTACTGGCAACTGCGGTCTGAAATATCACCTGAGCAAATTAAGCCTGGTTCAAGACAAGGTTTTGTCGGCATTGCCTCTAAGGGGATGAAACTTCTTGAGCAAATCTTGTGTAATTGTCCGGAATTCATCCAATTAGGGAAATTCATTTGCCATGGGGAGACACATTGAGGGAATTTTTTGATGCCACTGCGAAGGATTTACTATTTTTCATGAGGAAAGTAGTTGGTCTCTTTTGATTAGGCCGCAACGCTTTGATACAAGACATCTATTGTGGTCGCGGTGTCGTTGTCTTCACGGCATGGGTTGCACAAGAGTAAAATGTTGGACCAATTTGCAAGCAGAGCCAACTTGTTCGGTGACACTGATGACATGTATTCAGATATCGCGCTAATTGATGAGATTCGCTGCTTAAGACTCAGCGTCTTTCCGAACTGCAGGCAGAAATAACAAAACTCTCAAACGTCGCTGGAAGTATGCTCCATTCCGCAAGCAATCGTGGAGCATCTTCACACCTGCAAATCGCAGCCCTCTGCACCAGTCGTAACCAGCGAATAATCGTCAATCATTCCATTTCCCTGGAATCATTTGCGTTGCCTAAAGGCGAAAAGAAACAGCTTTTCAGTCGAATAAACGATTCAATCGCACTCAAAGAGAACCTCATCTGGCACTGAATTGCGATGTAACCCCAAGAACGGCGCGACGCCCTTGCTTGACTTCAAAGGGCCCCGAATCGAGTCAGCGTCGGGATCTGGTATTTACTGCGCTTGTTTAAAATAAAACCCTCGCTGGTCCTTCCCGCCGTCGGTCGTGTCGGCGCTCTCGATCCCTCAGCGCGGGAGTGATTTTTATGAATATCCTCATTACGCCATACGAAACCGTAAAAGGCACGCAAACGAGGATCCTCTGGGATGGAATAACGATGCCCCCATATGCACGTACGCCAGTGTCCCCGCAAAGCCATGAGTCCCGTGGAACTTCTCGAACTCATCGTTTTATTGATTTTGTTTCCGTTTTATCCTCGATTCGGGAGTCACTCAAAGCGATGTGACACCCCATCAAGGACGACGCCGACGATGAGTTTAAGGCGATCAAATTTTGATGGGCCCCTGAGTGCGGGGCGGCAGTCGATTCGTTTCGAAGGTGTTTTGATGGATTTTCTTCTTGGCATTCGGCTGACGCTGTTCATGGTTCAATGGGCTTCGATTTGAATGGCATTTCTTTGTCGTCGTCGTTCATGTGGCCTCGGATAAGGGAATCCGGAGCACTGACTGCGTTTGTTCAATTCTCTGGCGGGTGCTGGGTGCTTTAAAGCCTTAAAGACTTTCATCTTCCATATGTGACACTGCTCTGGAGGCGGTGATTTTCATCTCCAATGCCCGTCAAATGGTGCGGAAAATGATGGCAAACTTCGACCAGATGGTGCCTGCGTGTGGAGACAGTGGAGTGGTTGGTTGGGGTACTGGATGTGAAGAGTTAACAGGAGAGAAGAACCAAGTTTTGATGTTGTTCAGTGACTCTGGTGCTAAGCTACTGCACTCTGCCCCGACTTCTGCATTCCTCCTGGACAGCTTCCCTCGAAGTTAGGGATCTGTCCCTGTCATCAATTCTTCCTCCATATCGTGCCACCGACCGCGGCGCCATAAAATAAGAATTATCCTGGCAGCCATCTCCATCCGTGGCAGCCATCTCTCTCAATTCGCAATCAATTGGCCGCCAGCCAAATACTCACGATGGCCTTGCACGGTGATAAATTTCAGTCCGTCTCGTCGACCATGATTCACTTCAATTATTCATATCTTGACAGCCACCTCGTCCGCGGCCATAACTCACTCCCAAGCATGCATTCGTCCTCGTTTTCCAGGACTGTTGGTTGCAGCTTTATCGGCTCGTAAATTCCGAAACCCCGTTCATCATCCATTTAAGGCGAGTGTCCAGTCGGACATTACCCACCCCATGCTCGTTCGTTCGCTGCATTCCTGGGTGGTCATCGATTTTTCATCTTCCAAACAAAACAACCCGCCAGCAGGGTGAGGCCGAGCATGACTTTTGCGAAACGTGAACGCAATCCCAAAAGAATGCGAGCTCCACCGCATGCCATCAGATCTGGTGCAACCAGCACAAAGCAATCGAATATGGTTGCCGCGTGAAAAGGGGTTTCCTTGTGGAAACACACTCACTACGTGCCTGGCAACTGAAATAGCTCGGAGTGCACGCGAGGATGTGTTCACATGGCACGGAGGAATGTTTTGTAATGTTTGGCAAT
This sequence comes from Eristalis arbustorum, assembly GCA_916610145.1. NCBI lineage: Eukaryota > Metazoa > Arthropoda > Insecta > Diptera > Syrphidae > Eristalis > Eristalis arbustorum. The sequence continues at coordinate 34,035,021 of OU744319.1, read as the reverse complement.
GCATACTGGGGCGGGGGGCTTTTGGCTTTTTTTCGTTCTTCGACTGGTCGGGAGTGCCGACGGCATCCCGGACCAACGTACCTGTCTCAAATAGTGACACGCGGGGTACATATTTGTGCAGCCAGACGTCGAAATGTCATCTTGTTGACCAATCCATCCGGCTGGAAGGGATTCCAATTTGCCGGCAGCCATGCGAAAGCAGCCGCATTGACCTGGACCTGGATCAAATACCATTCACCGGTCGCACGGAGAACACCAAGCCACAGCTGGTGGGTTCTCATAAGGAGCGACGGAGAGCACAATGGATGGAGTACAACGGAACCAGCGAAGTGTGCTCGGGTCGCCTGGGTCAGTGAAGCAGGAAAGCTAGTTTGCTTATGAAAATGCGAGATTGTTTCGAGAGGGAATAACAAACAGCAGTGAGTGGGAGATTCTCTGGCAAATAAACTGCACCGCCCCTGCCCGCGAACAGGCATCTGTCAGCGGAGATGACGGAATACATTTTACTTTATTTTGTGCGAGAAAAAAGACGGAGTGTACTCTGCAGTGCATCTGTTGCTACTAAGAGGCTGACTAATACTGTAGCGTCCAGGGGATTATGATGGCAACCAGACCATCAGCAGGTAGCCATTTCCACCCAGCACCAGCCATGCGCTGCTTACATCGGTTTATTGGAGTCCGTGTGTTTAGTGTTGGTCCTTTTGGAAGGGAGTCGTAGCCGAATTTAGCCTCGATGATAAATGATATGGTAGCAACGATGCAGTTCGTTGGAAATGTCTGCTCGTTAGGGATATTTAGGGCGTTGTCCGGGTATTGTGTTTCTCAGGGTCCTTGTTTCCTAGTTGAAGCTGCTCTTTGAACGGTGCACCCATGGTCACCATGTACTGCTGCAGAAGAATGATGCGTGCTTCGACGTACAGCTCCAGCATCAGGCTGCTGATCTGCATCAAGCGCGGGATGATAAAAGGTTTTCCAATAAGGACATTTCAAAACCATATTATCGGCTTGAAGGACAATCAAAGCATCGACTTCTTTGATGTGGGCACAGCACGTATGCAGCGGTCGACTAGTTGGACCTAACTTCCCATCACTCGACCACACACATTTCAACCGAAATGGCAGAACTTTCGAGTCCAATGTTGACTCTGAGCTCTTCCAACGTCGTCATCTTGTTGACATAAGCCAATGACTTAACGTAGCCCCAACAAGCTAAACTGGTAACACAACATCCAGGATAGCGTCAAGAAAGCCTGTTCTGCCCTTTTTAGCGGCAAAAAAGCCATTGGATGCAAATGGAGCTTACAACCACACATCGGTCACTGGATTTCACGTCGATTGTCAGACCGACACTTCTGTGTGGAGTCTCAGCACTAAACAAGGTTATCAACTGCAAGCTTCTGAATCGAGTACAAAGAAGGGATATCACCATATATTCGGATAGTTGGGCCGCTGCAAAATCGCTGGACAACATCATATTTTCCCTTAATTGCAGACTGCCTTTTAACGAGATGGCTGAGCCTTTAAACATCCACCTCATGTGGGTGCCGCGACACGATAAACTCCTAAGGTGTGGTACAACCAGGGAGGAGGTTGCAATAGCAGGGACACCACCTTCCATGCCGATCGCTACAGCCTACTCGGACAAGATCCAAGATTCAGCAATCAGAAGAATACGCTGCTCATCATGGCCACCTGCTGAATAACTCACAGGGATTTCTTCTTCTTATTGTGGCGCTACAGTCCGGGGTGAACCTGGGCCTCTGCCAACAAGCCTCTCCAGCTGGCACGTTCCTTAGCCAGCTGGCTCCAATTTCACACTCCAAGTTGGTTGAGGTCCTTCTCCACTTGAGGGCGCCATCGGGTTAGTGTTCGTCCTCTATTGCGTTGTTCCACTGGTACAGTGTTGAAGACTCTTCGGGCCGGAGCAGTGATGTCCATGCGCTCAACATGGCCTAGCCATCTTAGGCCTGACTAGACCCATGTCGCTGTACAGCCCGTACAGTTCGTGGTTGAATCGCCTTCTCCAAGAACCTTCAACGCAAACAGGACCAAAGATTGAACGCAGAACTTTTCTCTCGAAGAGACCAAGTGCGTCTTCATCCGCTCTTGAGATAGTCCAAGCTTCGGCGCCATACAGCAGGACAGGGATGATCAAGGTCTTATATAATGTGAGCTTGGTCTTTTGAGAGAGGGCTCTACTAATCAATTGCCGCTTGGGCCCACAGAATAAGGGGTTGGCAAGAGTTATTCTGCGTTTAATCTTGGTGCTGTTGTTGTTGTTACTATTGACTTGGGAGCCAAGGTAGATGAAGTCCTTTACTACCTCGAAGTTATAGCTGCCTATGGTGACGTTCTGACCGAGTCGTCGATGCTGTGTGTTTTTTCTTGATGACAACATATACTTCGTTGCCGTCATTCACCCGCTTCCTCCCTAATATTGGCAAACGCCTCATTGACGGCTCGCTGTATTCGTCCAATCACGTCAATGTCGTCCGCATAAGCAAGCAGTTGAACGGACTTTTGGAAGATCGTGCCTCGGGTGTTTACGTTTGAGTTTCGCACGATCTTCTCCAGGACGATGTTAAAGAAGTCACATGACAGCGTATCACCTTGTCTAAAACCTTTTTTGACATTGAAGGTCTCGGTGAGTTCGTTACCGACCTTGATGGAGCAGCGAGAGTTCTCCATCGTCATCCTGCACAACCTGACGAGTTTGGCAGGAAGGTCAAAACTAGACATGGCGTTGTATAGCTCGTCTCTATGCACGCTGTCATATGCGGCCTTAAAGTCAACAAATAGGTGGTGGGTGTCGATCTACATCTCTTGGTTTTTTCGTGGATCTGCCGTAATGTGAAGATTTGATCGATAGTGGACTTCTCAAGCCTGAAACCGCACTGATAGGGACCCATCCTGTTGTTGACGAATGGTTTCAGGCACTCACACTAAGCGGCAGAGAAGATCTTGTAGGTGATGTTAAAGAGACTTATCCCTCGATAGTTGGCGCAGTCAAAGGGGTCTCCTTTCTTGTGGATCGGGCAAACGAAACGGGCCAGAGCCTAGTTTCTCAGCAACCACACGTGTTGAGCGTGCTATTGTTCTCTTACGAGTGGAAGGGACCTATAGTTTAATTGCGACTCCGAACGGCTTTGTTTGAGAAGCTTTTTGTAGACAGGAAGTACTCTTGAGCATTGTCAGTGACTCCAAAGAGGTGGGGTCGTGAAAATTGTTTGCGTTGCACAGAGCAGGAATCGAACCTACGACGTCGAATACACATACCCACAACGCCACTGGCCACCACCATCGGGAATACGATACTAAAATTAAAATTCCACAGGTCGGGCATGCTATTCTCCGACCACATCCTACAGTTGAGCGGGTGCATGCGCTCAACCAGATCATCTCCAGCCGCTTTAAACAGTTCCGTGGACAATTCGTCCGCTCCAGCAGCTTTGTTCGACTTCAGTCTCGATATCGCTGTCTTGACTCCGTCTCGATCGGGTCGACGGAATTCCCTTCTATCGTGGTCCATTGCGTGTAGTGGAAAATTCTGCCTGACAGCGGTATTGGTGTCCTCTTCGCCGTGCGACTCTACTACGAGTTGTCCATTTTCGTTGCGACAGGCTTCTGTCCGATGTTTGTATCCTTTGGATAGTTGTTTCACCCGCTGGTAAAACTTTCGGACATTATTTCTGCCGTACCACCTCTCCATTTCCTCGATCGCGCGCTTCTCATGCTCCTTCTTTTTCTTTTTGAGAAGCCGGTGCTCTTCCCTTCTTTTAAGTTCGTAGAGCTCACGAACCGCTCTCGTCCTTCTATCCAGCGTCGCCTTATATGCTGCTAGCTTCGCTGAATGCGCCTGCCGACACTCATTGTCAAACCATGGGTTTTTTCTAGGTGGCGTGTTAAAACTCAACACATCAGAGGCAGCTTCTCTAATGGCGTTTTGACAACGGTTCCACTGTTCGTGGATTGTCTCGCCTGGTTGGCGGGACTACTATGAAACTCAGAATCATGTACACTTTGACAGCTGAAAAGCACACAGAAAAACGATGTGCATTGAAACGATGGAAGGGTATCACGAGGAGCCACTAGGAGACGTGCCTTCTGTCCGTGTGCCCACTAGACAGAACCTGAAGATCTCCAACAATCGGTCAGGATCAGTGCGTCAGCGTTGTCATAAGTAGGGAGGGACGGACAGAACAACGCCAATCGAAGTCAAACCGTGAGATTCAACGATGCATCCAATTGCAGATTTCTCAGAAATTCAACAATAACCATATCCGACATCCAAGAAATTCTTCCTTTCCCTTCTTCGTTTGACCCTCCTTGCCGACGACTGAATGGAAAAGGAAGCGGTTTCTCCCAATGGTTATTTTTCAAAAGCAATATCCTCCTTTCTGTGCATTATACATTCAGCAAATCCGGCAATCGATGACCTAATACCGTCACAATGATTCGCTTGTGGGGATAACAATTGTTGTCATTTCAGACTGAGGGAGGAAGACATTCCATTCAGCACGTTGTCTAGAGCAAGGCATGTTGACACAGCTCTTCTTGACTTATTATGAAACTTTTCCTGTCTCGGCTTGGGGCACTTCACTGAAACGCAGACTTGGCACGCAATTCAGTACCGCCCCTGTTCACACTCAAATTCAATGACAACGACCTCACACTTTAATCCGCAGCCACAACATCCCCTTATGACCTCATAAAGTGCTATATACTGCTGCTTCAACAATGTAGAAGGCATCTCCTTAAACAGATAACACCCAGTCCGTAAACGAACCATTCGCTCTTTGCTCTCATTTAACTTTAATTGCACAAACCCTTAATTCCCCATTTCCCCCAACCCTCACCGGCTGGAGACCACACGCAAAAGAACACCTTGCTGAAGTCCTCCTAAATTGGGCACTTAACCCTTCATTCACACCAAACTCCACACCCCGGTCTACGACAGTGTTCCCGTCGAAAACCTCTCGAAATCATGAATTGCAAATACTAGAGCGGAAATAACGGTGTAATTGAATTTATTGCTCAACTCCCCCAGTCAGTCCTTTAGTTTCCACACACCATAAGTTCGCGGTCGTGCCTCGTTTGCTCTATCATTTTGCAATTCTTCTTCTAATGCCGTCAAAGTGCTTCCCTAATAGCCCATAAAGTCGGCTCTAACCGACATCCATCCACACACACTCACACACCCACAAAACGGGTCCTTAACTACTGAAGACTCTGATGAGGATGTCGACGACAACGACGACACAAACGTAACCACCTGGAGAAGAATTAACACCAAACGCTCCTTCATCTCCCGCCGTCAGTGTCTCAGCCATCCACTCTCCCCACTCGGCTCACCGTCAACAAGGATGAACTAGGACGGCATAATCTCCTTCAGCTCCACTCGTGCACAAAGGCGAACGTCTCTAATCATAAATTCATCGCAGGAATACGAAACTCTATCAGCGCCTAGGATATGACAACTAACTCCCTTGGCTCGGTGGCACCGCATGCCCCTCTCTGCTTGCTCAGACAATTAGAACGGAAAAAGGATGTTCAGGTTCAGAGAGGATGGCGGGAGAAAAAAAGGACTGCAAGGGGCATTCCGGATAACATCCCATATCCGGTCCATAAAGCAGTGCCGCCGCCGCCGCCGACGACCGACGTGATGTATCAAGTCCTGTCGAGGCCATCAAGGACGAAGCGTTCATTTTAACTTTTTATGGCCAACTAATGGAGTTGGAACTGGAAAAAGGTCCTATTCCCTTGCGGCCGTGCCTCGGCGGGGCGGAGAGAGCGGAGGATGCTCACGAAATTTATGTGGTTTCACAATGAGTAAATAATCGATAGGAAAGCGCCTCCGACTCACGCAGCCCCTCGCAGACGTGTAATTAAAATCCTTTTCCGAACGACGGGAAGCTCGCTTGAGCTCACCCAGCCAGGAAATTAGTTTTTTGTCCTCCGCTGCAGTCATAACCGGTTCCGGCATTCATTTTTTTTCTCTTCTTTCTTATGGCTTGTGTGGCGTTTTGCGGCTTGTATGGATTGTCGGTGCGAACGGGGCAGATTGGAACTACTTACGAGGTATCTCAGCTTGTGCCAGCGACTGACTGCCAGCGTCGTCCTTCGGGCGGTGATGTGGAAGAAGGCTGGATCTGTCACCTTGTGAAAGAGGGTGAACCTACGTCCAATCCCATGTGCAGGACCCAGAGTCGGACCCGACGAAATGCCGAAACTGCCAAGGGACCTAAGCGAAAGGTAAAAAGGATCCCTGCAACTGAGTGAGACACGTTCAGCAGAGGATTCATGCCACACAAGGGTCTGTACGTGGGTCGGTACCAATTAAAATAAGCGCACGTGGATCGGTCCTTGTGGGAGGTCGGGAAAGAGCTCCCAAGCACGAAGTTGGAACAAGTGCTCGTGGGAATATTGCTCTAAAATGCCGCTAATTGAAATCAGTGACATGCTGCATTTGTTGGAGATGTTGCACGTGTCGCGTGTCGCATGTGGTTCATGTGTACTTGAAGATATTATTTCAAGAAGAGTCTCCGGGATGGTCTTGATGAACAATCGAGGTCTGGTCTCATGTGTGAGCTGTGCCGCAAAAAGATGATGACGTGATAATAAAAGATGTTGCTTCCGGGGTCGAATCTTCACCTTGAGCGGTTATCCATTTCCCCACAGCGGAAACGATAGCAGATCATAATTGTGTGGCACATTAGACGCTGAAGAAGTGACAAACGTCGTCTCCCCGCAGAGCAGCTCTGATCCCTCACTCATATTTCATGTCGGTGTGGCGTCCCCTTTGGAGCACCACCGCCATAATTTGCGCAATTTGTCAATGCCCTCTGGGGCAGTGCCGGCACTGAAAAGGAGGAGCCACTGTGGGAGGCTTATCGCCCGGATCACCATCAGCCCCCGTGGATGGTGGTGATTACACAAACGCAACATCAGCGACATCGTTTGCCTTAATAAGCCTCAATAACATTTCATTTATCTTGTTGCCAGCTTCAGTGGCCGTGGCCCTGGCCTTGTGCGGGAGAAGTTCCCTCTCCCACTCTCAAACGACCCCAGCTGGCATACTATCTCGTGGCTGCACAGCTAAATAATTGAATTACGTTGAAAACTAAAAGGCGCACTAGGGCGGCGGAGTCCCTTCTCTTTCCTCAACCGATGTATCGTGGTAGGTTCGAGAAACCACTTGAAAACGAGAAGGAAAAAAAAATATGGCAGCAACAGCAGGATCGTGGGCTGGGAAGTGAACCCTTTTAGATGCCGCCTCTCCGTCCTTGGCCAATTTATCAACGTTATTCCTTTTGCCATCCGGCAGAGTACCCGAGTTACTGGTGCGCTTATTCGCGGCGGTTGTTGGCACGAGCTCCCAGATAACTCTGTTTGGGATGTGAAGCAATAAAAGCGACACCCGGCTGGCAGTAATAGTGCTTAGTGAAGGCAATAAATTTAAAGAGTTAAAGACAAAGACAGAGAAAGAATTTATTGACTCCGCAGGGGGAGTGGGTGTCTGCGGAGCTTGAAATTCCTTGGAGGTAGTGACGGAGGGATGACGAAATGGAAAATTGCCCATTTGATGGGTTGCTGGGTGGTGCTAAAATTCCTGAAACTGGAGAGTGACTCCTTGTCTTTCTCGATTATGCCTACCCACCTAGCGCCGTGACTTCTTGGACTTGTTGGGGTGCTAAGTCATTTTATCGACTCATTAAGCTCGTAGTCAAGTTGTTCATGGTCGCCGTCTGCGGCGTCACGTTTTGGCATAGAAGCTGTAGACGCCTCCAAATTTATGTCTAAATTCATCTTCTTCTTTGCGCTACAGTCCGGGTCTCAACAAACATACCTCTCCAGCCAAGATGATCTTTAGCCTGCTGCGTCCAGCTGCACACACCAAGTTGGTTGAGGTCTTTTTCCACTTGGGTGCGCCATCGTTGGATCACGTCCTCTGTTGCGCTGTCCCAATGGCTCGGTATCGAAGACTCTTCTGGGCCTCAAGGGCCATGCCCCTTCAACTAGCGCGATCCCTGGCTAGCTGTCTCCAGTTTCGCACACCAAGTTCGTTGAGGTCCTTCTTCACTTGGGTGCGACACCTTAAACGCGGGCGTCCTCTGTGTATATGTCATTCATTTGAGGCGTAAACAGCAATCATTTTTGATTTTTCGCTCAAATATATCGAACCTTGTGCTTTTTGGGGAGTTCTTCTCCATTTCTTTAATATGTAGAAAGCTGCTGACGAAAGTCATTTTGGTTGAAGTTTTTGGTGAACACGCGCTAGCTGAGCGAACGTGCCAAAAGTGGTGATTTTGCCTTGGAAGACGATTAACCTCTTGGGCAGCCAAAAAAGGTTGAAGATGAAGAACTGGAAGCATTACTCTATGAAGTAGCCAAGAACAAGAAGAGCTCGCAAAATCTTTGGGTGTCACTCAAGCTGAATTATTTGCAAATCAGTGGATGGGAAGTTTTACCCCAACCACCCTATTGCCGAGACCTTACCCCTTCTGGCCATCATTTGTTCCAGTCGATGTATAGCGCCCTCACTGAAATATGGTTCACAGCAGAGCAGAAAATCAAAAATTGGCTTTGCTGCCAAAGCGGCGCAATTCTTTTGGTATGGGATCCACAAATAACCAAAAAGATGGGAAAAAAGTTATAGCTTCAGGTGGGCAATACTTTAAATAATACTATTGCACATGTTTGTCTTAAACGCACGAATTAAGTTAGTTCTTTCCATCCGCAGTTGGTCACCACGTAGCTGAGTTTAAAAAAGGTAAATTTGCTCGGGAAATCTGAGCTTCCAGAGCATATACTGAATCCCTTAGCGTCTTCGAGAGAAAGTCAGTCGGTCCTTGCCCCTTTTTAGAGAGAGAAAAATAGACAGGAAGGTGAAAGGGAGAGAAAGAAGGAAAAAGTGCTAGCTGGGTAGACATAAGCGAGAAAGACAAGACAGACGTGTCCCCTTTTAGTCTCTCAGGCAATCGAACGAGAGCTATTATTTATTTATATATATTGATTTATTTAATCAACAAGTTACTAACATCCATTTCCAAAATGTCCAGGATCAAAAAGTATCAGCGAACATTGCGCCCCATCAATGTTCGCTGGACTGGATAGCCAATGTTTTCTTCCGAAATTGTCTGAAGTATACACGGCAGAAAATATGTACAATGCCGAAGATAGCCCACTTTTGTTTAAAGCATTGCACTGCAGTCACCTTTGACAGAATGACACGGGAGACCATCTTCTGCTAAGCTCCCAAAAAGACAAACTTTCAATTCCTTGCCCAGCGAATGCAACTGTTGACGACGAAGTTATAATATTATAAATCACATTGAAAATAAAAGGTGAAGTGCAAAGGAGATGCTTTTTTGTACAAAGTTTATGTATGAAGACTTCGCCTAGTTGCAGCAAATTTTCTGCATTTTTTCTATTACATATGTCAATGAGAATAAAGTTATTTTTATTTAAAAAATATTTTCTAAGGCTTATTGCCTCGAGTTTACTTCCAACATCAAAACTAGAACTAAAATACAATTGGTTTCTTAAGTGTATTTATTGCTAACTCTGCACTTGTCACCATGGGACAGTGATCGCCGCTTCGACGTTCCAGACGCTAACTCAGCTGTTCGGGTGACCCAGATGCTAGTGCAAGGTGCAGCGTGGAATGAGATGGAGACCACCAAAAGCCAAGAACATGCGTATTAATAATAAATTGCTCTAAGCATCAGATAGACCAAGGACCAAAATTGGTACTTTGGCACCTCATTTGCATTCAAATTACAACACAATTAGAAGAAACCAAAACGTTTACATTACCACAACGTGTTCGCAAAAACATATGCCCTCTTCGCAGTATGCACATAGCTGCCATTTGTGGCCACCACTGCCGCCGTTTGGAAGACCCTTAAATATAAGACTAGTCTCATCGGTGCACGGCTCGAATTGATGTGTTACGTTGGCATTGTCTGCGTTCTCCTGCTCGAAAGCATCACTGCGGCGCATACGGTAGACACTACATTTTCGTTCAAGCTGACCCACCGGAGGTGCAACATTATCATCATCGGCGGATGTTGCGGTGGGCTCTCGAGCAATATGGCCCGGCGATGCCATTGGCGTAGCTGGCGTGCGAGTGTAAGGTGTTATTTTGCAGTTTGTTCGAAAATAACTCATATAAGCGGAGTTGACTGTAAATGATTTCTATAACCGCGAAAAGACCTGAGATAGGGCCGGCAACTGTGCATCTTTTATTGAATGTACACAAAAATCAACATACGAAGGCTGGGCGCTTTTTGTACAACAGGAGATATAAGAAACGCGCCGCAAGGGTTGCATGTCTCTACATCTCCTTCCTCTGGACGCATTCAGAAAAGGCTGCGCTGCAATCAAAAAATCCTCTCAGACGAAGGAGACAACTCTGGACATGAAGCTATAATTAAAACAAAAAGTTATGTGGGAAGGACATATCCACTAAGCCGAGAATAGGCGCCGCCTGTCTGATTTTCTGTGCAAAGTCCGCATCATTCGCAAGCCGCGAACAAACATTTCCTCTGCCCTATTAACGAACTTCGGTGGATGACTATGGTCCTCGTCGAAACCACAAAACTTTTTCACCGTCCGGGGAAAGGCCTGCACACTGAAGTCTTAATGATGACCGACCTTTCGGCGAAATTGATACACGTTCTGCAAGCGTGATACACGATCCATCATAAAATGGCAAGACTTAGTGAATATTTTCTCTTGTTCCACACACAAAAAGTGGTTTGAGCGGCACTACAATATGACCTAGCTCCCTGTTTGGGACTCAGTCGTCTTCTCGTATAACCAGAACCAACAAAAGTTAACTGCGCAAATTTTACTACGAAGCTGACCTTCAAACGAAGCGACTGCAGGCGTGTTAGCAGAAAATTCGTTTTCTAAGAAGCCACGGTTCTGTCCTGACAACTTGATCCCCTCGCCTTACCGAGTGAATAGCTCATCGCACCATCATCACTGACTCTGATTACCGTGAAAAGTCGATGATGTTCATCGTGCGCAGCAAGCGAAGAATTTGAAAGCTCCCCGTTCACCTAATCCGAGCCACAGCAAAGCCATTTCGCTCCCAACCACAACGAGAGCCTCGACGTTCGTTGAATTCATCAGAGTCCCTCATTGGTCTGACCCACATAATCCGCAACGAACCGCCATACCTCGACGACCTAATGCCACCGTTTCCCACTCGCAGATGCCTTCGACCAGCCCCCAACAGGAAGGAGGGAATATTTCAAACGAAACCACAAAATCCTTTCCTCAAAACATGTATCCCTCTCTCTGAATGATGAAAGGGCACTCGGCCGAAGGACTCAACCGAGACCGACACAAAGAGCAATCCCGTGTACGTTCGACGTTCGACCACCCATCTGTGCCACCCACTTACGGTACGAGTATGTTTCCAGTGAAACTCATTATTTGACATAAAGACGACGACGACGACGATGATGATGGTGATGAGGATCATGTTCTCAGTTGCCGTCTACCTGTGAGCCTGCACGGCGCCCATCAAATGTGGAAATTGTATTCTGTTGCGTCCTTTGTGCCGACGACCAGCCGCACACTGCCTGCGGATAGGGACAGCGTACCGCAGCAGAAGTTTCATTTTGCATTTTCATTTCCTGTCAATTACACTCCGACAAAATAAATTGCTCGAGGACGGAGGCGAGAGTGCTCCTATGAGACTGCTACCCTCGTCTGGTCCCTGAGTCCTTGATGCAAATGATAATGCGTACGTAAAATATATGAGCTAGGTCGGTGGCAAGGCACGGCACGGCACTCTGTTGAGCATCCGCCAGTAAATTGGGTGGAAAACCAGAGATACGACATAAAGGCGGAGGGCGCAGAATGTCTTGAGGTGCTTCCAGGAGCGTGCATAATGAGATGAACTAATACGCGAGCACGTTTCGCTCGAAGTGAACATTTTCGACTCCACTACGTGCCAAGACCGAGACACAACCCCGTACACCGAACCAGAACCTGTCTGAATCCACTTTGCGCGCGATTATTAGTCGGCGTTTGACTGAATCTTCCGCGGCGGCTGGCGGGAGAACCCTCGTCAGGGTGTTGCTTTATTGAATTACTCCGCAGGGGATTGCTTCACCTAGTGATGGCTAATTTATAGGCAAGCCACCCACAGCGGACGCGGTCCTTGGGGACGGCTTACTCCGAGATTGTAGCGACAACACCGTGGTTGGGGGTGATTTTTTTCTCCTCCCTTTGCATCTGTTATTTGCTTTTATCCGTTTTTACGGTTTATTACTCGCGGCGGCGGAGTGTTCGTTGCCCAAACAAACGAGCGAGAAACACACTTCGCAACAAGGAGGCCGATGAAGATGAGTGGCAGACGGACGGACCCGTTGGGCGGCCGCCCCAAATGGCCCGGAAAACCAGGGAGGGTCGCAATTTATTCGTCCAATTTGGTCGTCTTGTGGTAATAAATCAAACTGCTGTTCCTGCCTAAAATATGCGATTATTCCGGCCAACGAAAGCGTCTCCTCCTTCCACCGCGCCCAACATGATAGATGGCAATAAATTGTGTTTGAATGGAGTCTCAACGATGGACAGAGTTGACGCGCTGGTGGTGGACTGTGATTTCTTCGAACTGGCGATTTTGGTTTTATGGCTTTCTATGCTGACCATGTAGGGTTGTGCGGGATTTGTGGGAAAATCGATTACTGGACAGACCGAGGATTAAGTGTGACGGTTCGCTTGATGTCATTCGGAGTAATTCGGGCATGTCATCAATATTTTATGAAGTTAAGAAGTGCAAGCACATTTTTTTTGGGACGGGTGGTTAAAGATCTTCGCACAAAGATTGTGAGTTCAAGAAAGTGCCAGTGAAATTGACAGAGAACGCTAAATTTCGACAAACAATGTCATTTACATGTGTTGGGAGGGATCCCACTTAAGTATGCATGGAATTAACAAAACTTGACGAAACTGAACGAAACTTAACGAAACTGAGCTAAGTGGTCCTTGTGTCCTTACACACAAGATTGTCAAATATTTCAATGTTCTTGTGAATATGTACCCATTTGGTGGCCCAAATACAAGAACTTGACGAATAAAGTTGCATGATAGCCCGCTTAGCCGCCATCCTACTTCGAGTAATGACGCGGTTTGGTGGCTAGTTCTCATTACCAAGGAATTGGAGGGATGTAGTGCGAGAGATATGATGTCGCATTCATGGTGATGAAAGCACGTGTCTTCTAATTCACCTATTACATCCATTTGAGGCCAAGAACAGTTGATAAGCTATGGGCTTAGCGATGAGACTTGAAGGTAATGATTACACCTAATTTTCGAAGAAAGGATTTATTGTGGTCTTATGGCATTCAGATATAGATTTCAATTAACCCTTTGTTTCATCTTTGCTAATTATTGCGTCCAACAGATGAAATATGAGTCTCATCGCCGAAGTCTAACTCTGTATGTAGACCTATCATCCAAACGCTGACTTAGAACAATCCAAACGGTTTAAGCTTCACGCATTTCGAATATTATTTTCTAATGATTCCTGCAGAAGGTTCCCAGATGATGAGGAGGAAGAACGTGTGCAATATCTTCTCCGCCGGTCTGTCTCTCGATCAGAAACACCAATGAAATCCGTATAAGACTTCCCTGATAAGCCTGGCTTGCCGTGAAGGCCTACTTTGGCCTAAGCGCATCTATGCCAAGTACTACCTACCTAGGGATTTCTTGATCGAGTTGAGCTCTATGAATGTGTAGATCAGAACCGTAAACAGAGTACGCCACAATGTGCCACAAGCCAATACCAAGTGCGCAGCAGTATTGTTGCCATCGTTCGGGCTCAAGACTCATCATCATCGTTTTCTAACCCGGGTTGTGGAATGAACATCGAGTGCGCGCTGGAGTTCAATCTGGGAGGATATGAGGATAATCATCTGCAAAAGAGCAGATGACTTGCACTTAACTCTCCCAAGTGGAAATATTCCTCACCTCGCCTGCGCTGTAACATAAAATTCATAAATAAGTCGCGAAATATTTCTCTCTCTCACATGTGTTTCACGATGGCATCAAATCACCAATAATGTTCAAACAAGCAGCAAAACGCTGACCTAGGTTCTGGCGAACCAGATGCAACACTGCCTCAGCCACATTCCATATCGTACGGCATCCGGAAACATGAGCGCACCTGTGGGAACGATCCATCAACTCAGAGCATGTGAGGTGTATTTAAGGTAGTTTCAAGCAAAATTGGGTCACAGTCTGAAGTTAGTGTGTTAGGGGTTATCATGCCCAGATAAATAGAAAAATATGTATTTTTTTAAAATAAAAAAAGACAGGTGACAAGACGCATCCTTGGCGAAGTCCAAGCCCCACAGGGAAAAGTGTTGATTTAGCACCCTTAACCCGAACGTAGCTACTGCAGTTTGTGCATAGCCACTGAATGGCTCTCAAAACAGGATAATACGCCAGAGTTTACCTCGAGATACTTGGTCGTGTGCCTACCCCAGATTTACAAAAAAGCTGAAGATTGCTTTGGCATCACTCCCAAGTCCTCTCGAGGCCACTCACATCTTAGAGTGAAAACCTGCTTGGTTTTGCTTCTACCCAGTCGAAAGCCGCACTGTTCATCTCCCATGCTGGATTCAATCACAGCTCTAAAGTGCGGCTCCAACTCCTTCGCGTAGACTTTACCAGGGAGACTTATCATATCTCTTGCCTCCAGTCGGAGCAATCTGTTTTGTCCTCCTTTTTGAAAAGAGGAACAATGTCTCCCGTGAAACATGAATGACACGACAGAGCCATAGAACTCTGTCTCTACCCAGTGCTTTAAGCATTTCTGGCCGGATTTTGTCCACTTCAAGCCATTCAATCGCCAAAGTGACTTCCTCCACCGTTGGGCTATTCTGCGCCCTGCTCAAGACCATGGGTCTGTCATAATACACAATATCGACTCGATTCTTGGCAGCTTCTTCCACTAGCTTGAGATCCTTTCCTGTGAGCTGTGAGACGTTCCATGTGCCTATCCTCAGTCATCTTCGTTGTCTATTGCCTGTTGATCTCTGCACGGATTGGTTAGTGCACGGCGTGATTCCCCAATGCACCCGTATCGGCTCTCGAGGCTATTGCCTGGTTGCCCATGCCCGACCGATTGCCAAGCGGGACAGGCCCTCAACCAGACGCTTGCATACTGCCACCACTGAGGCCTGGCTCCAAATGGGGCCCTGGCACACCAGAGTAGGCGGTAACCGAGGCCTGTCTTGTTCAAATTGTCACTCGGGGACTGCACTTCGTTAGCCAGGTTTGTGCTGTTAAGTTCGTACACCCCAAACCAGTTGCCCACGAGGAGGCCTTGAATTAAGCATTGATCCAAAATGATTTGACTCATGTTGATTAATATTGTTTATTTGAATGTAATCCATGAGACGAATAGTCAGTAGATGATCCTTAGCGGCGCAGCTAATATCTGCTGTGTAAAGCGATACCGAGAGTTAACACTTAGAGAAGGTTTGGTGAGGCATAAATAACGCTGGCCTCGAACACAAATACGGACCACCTGAATCGACTTTCGTGTTACAATTCCAACAAAAACCAAGGCGGAAATGTCTAACATCAAGACATACAATGAGATGGACCTCCTAGTCCAGTCGACATGCAATGAATTACGCCGAATGGAGCTGGTGGACCGGGCACAAGAAATCCTAAGAGACCCAGATGTACGCTGAGATGAACGGTCATGTCCACAGTAACGCCTCAAAACAATTTCAACATGTTCAGCGATCAGTAAGCGAACCATATTCTAAAATGGCAGACCTTAAGCTGGTCTCTGACGATAGTGAAACAGAGATGCACAACGAATTGGATTACGCTGCAAATCGCTTCACATTCCACATCGTTCGTCGGTAAAAAAAAATAAACAAACAACAACTAGCAGCAATTCACTGCATTGCGTCCATCGACACCCCCCAGCAACATCGTTTTCCCCAGATTTTCGGAATTAACTGCAATAGAATTACAAAATATGTCCCGCAGGCAACATGGACCAGAATCAGGCTAATCTGCGACTCAATCATTTTACGTCGCCCCTCCTTCAGCGATTCGAACTCGAGCTTCAATTTAATTGAATTGCTAGACCCTAGGGGGACCAATTCGGTGTATTGGCCTTTCGAGCTGCGGGTGCACTCATCGCCTGACCCCATTCTCCTGAATCCAATAGCTGGCCAATCGAATGGTCCGTAATCCGTCGACCCGGAGTCCACCGGACTGCTGCAGTCCACCCGACAAATTGCGACACCTTTTTTTTTCCCGCAGGGGGAATTCGCTTTCTGGCCACTCAGGGTTAATTGAATTTGCTTGTCCACTCAACTTGATCCTTTTCTCTGGAAGCCAAGAGTCGCAAAATGCGACGACGAGCGTGGCAAGGGGTGACATCGGGCCAAGACTGGGCGACTTTGATGGACTGCAAGTACTGGCCTTCGCTGCATCGCGCGTTGCCGAACAGCCAAGCCATCAGAGGGGGATCCATTATCGACAAAACATTTAAATACCCACCCTTCCGCCGTCTTCCCTTAGACGCAGCAAGAACCCCCCTCCCCCCACACATTCCATCACCACGGTCCATTGGGTGAGTTGTTTAAGCAAACTCTGTGCGCGTGTGGGCTTTCGCCGAAATTGGCTCCAGCGCCGCCAAAGAATCCCCACGATGCGCTAGGGAAGCCCTAAGATGTGCGTCAACATTCTATTAACTGGGAAGTGGATTTTGGGTGTTCGGGGTGTTTGCTTAGCCATCATCATCCGAGGACGAGGCAAAGGATATTTATTTTTATTTTATTTTTCCTTGTGTATCCTCGAGCTGAACGTGGGACTTCTTATTCCTATTGCTTGTCACTCGGAGCCGATCGGCTGGGGGATGCTTGAAATTCATGAACAAACTGTTTGCTTTTCATAAATCAATTTACTCGGTTGGTTAATTCTGTTCGAGGACACGGACAGATAAGCGGTTCTGTTGAAGGCAGTGTCTCGGCTGTCTGCGGTGTGATGAGTGTCTGCGGCATGAAATATCTCATGGAATTCGTGGGGGGAGGGCGCGGTGTGGCTGAGGCTGCTTACAGCGACAGATAACCTGTTACTGTGTGTGGCGCACGGGGTATGTGACGCCTATCTCTGTGTAACACTTGCACGCATTTGTGCGATTATAATGGGTAATCAACAATTTACGTTGTCACTGTCTGACGATGAAAGCAAGTAGCGTGTAATCTGACGGAGTTTGAGTGACGACTGAAAGTGGATGGGTGGCTTTGAATCGGGAAAGTGAGGATGAGTGGCAATATTCTCGAGGCAGTCTATGTTTATTTTCTTACGGTGGCGTTACAGTCCGGGATGGATCCAAGCTCCAACCAACAAGCCAGTCTCTAGTCAGCTCGATTCTTAGCTAGTTGCCTCCAGTTTCACACGCCAAGTTGCTTCAAGTCTCTTTTCACTTGCGTGCAGCACCTGAGTGGCTGTCTTCCTCTGCTGCACCGTCCCTTGGGGGTGGATTCGAACACTTTGCGGGCCGAAGTGTGGGTCTCCATCCGCCATACACGACCTAGCCGTCTCAATCGTTGGATCTTTAAACTGCTTGCCACGTTGGTGTCGCCGAACAGCTCGTTGTTATATTTCCAGAATGTTCATCTTAAAGCATACAGAAGCAGCCTTGTCCGCTTTTGACAAAGCACATGCCTCTCTGCCATACAGCAGGACTGGGACGATTAAGACTTTATAGAGTGCTACTTTGGTTGTTCCAGAGAGGTCCTTCTTTATCCATTGCTTTCTTAGACCCAAACGGCTGGCAATAGTTATTCTTCGTTTGATTTCAGCGCTGGTGACAGTGTCTGAATATAAAGCAGTTCCTACGTAGACAAAGTCTTTGAATACCTCGAAGCTGTATCGGTCTTTCGTGATACGTGTTGCAAGTCCTTTCGTTGACAGTCTGTACATGGTGTTCCCTCAATGTGATAATGTAATGTGATTTGTCGATTTTCCTGGCCTAAATCAAGCTTTAGGGGGTCACACAGCAGATAAGGTTCGCTGAGCTATGTTTAGAAGACTGCTGCCTCTGTAGTTAGCGCAGTTAAGCGGGTCTCCGTTTTTTGTGAATCAGTTGTCTCGGTTGGTGTTGTGGGATGTCCAGTGTAGTTGGGTGCTGTCCTGCTGATGCCCAGTGTTCTAACTTGTCCCACGCATTATTTGTTCTTATTTTAACTCCAAGAACTCTTGCTAAGCTAATATGTGCGAGCTCTTGTCCTAGAGGTTACAAACGAGGAACTGGTCCTTCGGGTTTGTTAGGCGTGCATAGGGTAACTGCCCTACCAAACAAAAAAAAAACGACAACAGGCCTACTGCTGAGTTCTAAAATAGAGAAATCGCCAAATCAAAAATAAAAAGCGTCAACTTTTAAAAATTTGGACGCGTTCCACAGATTAACCTGATTGAATAGATTGAATCCATTTCTGGCAATTACGATGAAATATTAAACAGCTATAGCCATGCATTCACTCACCGCTGACAAGTTGATTTTTGAATGCCACAGGTACATGTTTTGGTTTCAGAAACACTCCACAATCGGGACTCATTGTATTGGGGGGACTCATCATTCTGTGGTTCCAAAAGTGATTTTGATTTCAATAAACATATTTCTTCCCAATATATCCTCTGGGTCTTCACATTATGAAGAGAATACGACATCTTTTAAATCTCATCCACGGGCTTGTGCCCCGGGCAACGCACTTGAACCTCGACGTCTAGGTTCGATCATTGATCTCAACGACCAAAAAAAAATATAATAATTTTCACGAAACTTCTCTACTTATGTAATCTGATCTTGAAAGATCTCGGTAAGGTCTCTACCACCATCACCGCTGTCTTGTAAAGGCAGACGATCTTCGCTCCTCTAATAGATAGTGTGTGTCGATCTAGCAGTCCCAGGGGTCGCTACAGCCTCATAAATATTCTTCTTCTCTTCTTTGGCTGGCGCTACTGTCTCTGGTGGACCTGGGCCTCAGCCAACATGCGTCTCCATCTAGCTCGGTCTTGTGCTAGTTGCTCCCAGCCACGCACATTTAACTTATGCAGGTCCCCTTCTAGTCTGCGTGCGCCACCATATTCCTGGTCTTCCTTTACCGCGTTGTCCCTCTGAGTTGAAGTCGAAGACTTTCCGGACCGGATCATTGGTGTCCATTCGCTCGACGTGACTTAGCCGTCTGTGACGAGAGATTCGAACTCGTTTGACCCGGTCGGTATCGCTGTACAGCCCGTACAGCTCGTTGTTCAGACTCTTCCTCCAAACACCAACCGTACATATGGGACCGAAGATAATTCGAAGGAGGACATGGACCTGCGCATACAGGGCAAAGTTTTTGTTTGCTCTCAACTTGGCGAGATGCCAGCAGCGATCCCTCGTGGCGCCCTCTGCGTAGCCTCAGCAGCAACCGCTTTGAGGTGAACCATTGTATGCAGCGGCGCCTTGTCCAGAGGCTCTATCTAGGACCCGGTCTCCCAGGTTAGGTGGTTACACCAGGGGGTAACCGTGCAAAAAGTAAATAGTTACGTAGTTAGTAACAACAAGCCTCGAATATGGATGATTTTACCGCTGACGAACCTAGCAAGCAAGCCAACCATGGGTCCAATTTTAAATCTGTCGGGCTTGGCGACTTAGGGCACCGAAGAGTCACAGATTCTCATTCTTCTGACCTGTGACCAGCAACAGAGGACGAGGTAGAAGGTATGAGATGATCCACAAGAATGGTGAAGGAGCTAAAAATGCAAGCAGCTATCCAGGGACCCATTTAGAGGCTTGTTGTTCCAGTCCAGTTCCGACATGGGCTGTAGCGCCGCGTAGCACTCAACAGAAAGCGCCTTCTCAGATCATCATCATCTTCATATTATGATCTGCATGCCCCATCAAAGGCTTCGCGGGTGTAAAGCACGTAGTAGATCTCCAGGCCACTCGACCCTCCACTATCGACTTAAACTCATCGGCATTTATGAATTCTTGAACTCTGGTCCAACTACCACTTAATCCTGAGTCTGCCAAGGGTACCCTTCCTGATGGGATTGCATTTAAGGCACACCTCGGAGACGTGATGATGGGGGCATTCGTGCCACGTGTCCTCCGTACGGAGAAGTAGCTGCTTGACATTGAGTTCCTCTCAGACTTCATGCTCCACTGCTCGTCGTTCAACGAGTATAATCGTTTGTCTTCTCATGCTGATTAAGTCCTCACGACCATTTAAAATTTAGTCTGAAGCACACTTGGTTCGCAGTAAGACACACTTTTGATTGGTTGGTTGAGGTCCTTTTCAACTTGTGTGCGCCATCTAGTGCGAGGACGTCCTCTGTTGCGCTGTCCCAATGGCTCGGTGTCGAAGACTCTTCAGGGCCGGAGCTATGGTGTCCATCCGCTCTACATGACCTAGCCATCTTAAGCGTTGGATCCGAAGACGCTTAACTAGGTGCATGCCGCTGTACAGCCCGTATAGTTCGTAGTTGAACCTTTTCCTCCAAACGCCATCAACGCAAACAGGACAAAAGATCGTACGCAGAACTTTTCTCTCAAAACAACCAAGAGCTTCTTCATCCGCTTTCAATAGCGTCCATGTCTCTGCGCCATAGAGCAGGACTGGGATGATTAGGGTTTTATACAAGCTCAATTTGGTGTTTCGAGAGATGGCTCTGTTACTCAATTGCCTCTTGAGCCCAAAGAAACAGCGATTGGCAAGAGTAATTCTGCGCTTGATCTCGGTACTGGTGTTGTTGTCCCTATTTACTCCAGAAGCCTAGGTAGACGAAGTCCTTGACTACCTAAAAGTTTCTGCTGCCCAATATGACGCTCTGTCCGAGACCTCGATGTTGTGCGTCCTTTCGTGATGACAACATGTACTTTGTTTTACCCTGGTTTATCGCTAGACCCATTTTAGCCGCTTCCGCTTCAATGCCAGCAAACGCCTCATTGACGGCTCGCTGTGTTCGTCCAACCACGTCAATGTCGTCCGGGTATGCAAGCAGTTGAATGGACTTTTGGAAGATCGTGCCTCGGGTGTTTACGTTTGAGTTTCGCACGATCTTCTCAAGTATGATGTTAAAGAAGTCACATGACAGCGTATCACCTTGCCTAAAACCTTTTTTGACATTGAAGGTCTCGGTGAGTTCGTTACCGACCTTGATGGAGCAGCGAGAGTTCTCCATCGTCATCCTGCACAACCTGACGAGTTTGGCAGGAATGTCAAAACTAGACATGGCGCTGTATAGCTCGTCTCTATGCACGCTGTCATATGCGGCCTTGAAATCGAAAAATAGGTGGTGGGTGTCATCTGCATCTCTTGAGTCTTTTCCAGGATCTGCCGGAGTGTAAATATTTGGTCTATTGTGGACTTTCCTGGCCTGAAACCGTACTGATAAAGACCTGGCGCATCAGGTAGTTGACAAAGGGTTTCAGGCGTTCACACAGAACGGCAGAGAGTATCTTATAAGCGATGTTAAGGAGGCTGATCCCTCTATAAATTCTCAGCATCGACTGCGATTCCACTACTAGTTGTCCATTTTCGTCCCTGCAGGCTTCGGCCCGAGGTCTATATCTTCCTGATACTTGTTTTACCTTTTGGTAAAACTTTCGGACCTCCTTCCTGTCGTAACACCTCTCCATCTCCACGACCGCGCGCTTCTCATGCTCTTTCTTTCTGAGAAGCCGGTGCTCTTCCCTTCTCTTCTGTTCGTAGAGCTCACGAACAGCTCTCGTTGTTCGATGCAGCGTTGCCTTGTTTACGAGTTGCCTGCACTCGTTGTCAAACCATGGGTTCCTTCTGGGTGGTGTCGTGAAACCTAGCACATCAGTGGCAGCTTCTTTGATGGCTTTTTGACAACGTTTCCATTCTTCTTCTATTGAATGTGAAGGCAGCGTCGAACTTTCAGAGAGTTTCAGGGAGACTCGGTCGGCAAAGTTCCGCCATGCTGATGAACGCTTAATTTCTTGGAAACTCGCTGTTTCTACGAACGCAGGTCTGAAATTCCTTCCAAACTCGTCCTTTGATGGTCGTCAACTAGTCCACATCGTTTGCTAAAGCTCTTATCTGGCACGTAACTGATTAATTGTCGCACCAGTACCACCATCTGTTGAAGGCGTCTTTTGCGTGAAACCACGTCGCCATTCATCAGGCGTCAGATATTTAAATGTCCACCGCAAGCATTCCATCAACTTTCTCAGCAAAAAAAATCAACTTCCTGCATCACACTGCACACCGTTCGCTCGACATTCCTCCTATCGGAAACAATTTCCTTTCTCGCCCCGGTGGGTCCGTCCCACTCTATCCCACTTCCGGTACCGTAAAATCTTGCCAGAGCAGTTTACTTCCCCGGGAGATTCCCCGAGTCAAGTTATGTTAACATAATCATAACTTTCTAATAGTGTTTCACCTTCAATATCTGCTCACCCACCCACCGGCTCATGTCGGTGTACGCCCACCACCTCTTTAAGGCGCCCTTTAATGCTGTTCGAATGGGCGAGTGCTGGTGTGTGAAGGGGTCTTTAATTGAAATATGAATCCTCTGCTCGAGTGAATGGGAATGAGAGGTAAGGGGCGCAACGGGTGCCGTCCTCCTCTGCGAGTCTCCATTTCATTAATGAGATCAGGGACGGAGATAAAAGCGAGTCCTTTCACCAACACTTTGGTATCTTTTAGCAACATTTTCCCGTCAACTCATTTTTGGTATTCTTTTTTATTTTTGGGGTCGCCTGGAGGTGAGCGTTTATTGTGTGATATGCCGCCCGACGGTCACAGACAGGGACTGGTTGGCTTTGGCTGGGCTGCAGCCAGCAACCTGCAACTGGGAGACTTGTGTGCAATTACGGTGTGTGCCAATTTTGCTTGTGCGACTCCGGTGCGCTTGCATGTTGTTTTCAACGCGTGGCAAAAAAAAAAATGTTTTAATTGCTGGAAAGATGATGGACGCAGGGATCCAATTAGGGTCGGCTGGGAATGGGAATTGTGAGAACGGACCGTTGTCGGGGCAACCAACGATGGACAGAGCTGGTGTGACTTTGTGATGGAAAATGTGAAACCGACCAGAAAGTTGGTAATTTAAGTAAGCCCGTATAGATCAAGGCACGGGGAAGCAAAAAAAAGACAAGGCATCACTGTGTCCGTTGAACTCCTTGAAGCAGTCGGGGAGGGTCTTGTTGTGTCAGCTCAACTGTGTAAGTGTGGGAATGTGGAGGAAGAGGAGGAGACAGCGTCAGTCATCCAGGGATGAGGCCCCTTAACATGAGACATCTTGTGGCGTTTTGTGTGAACGTCCATCAAAAAATCAGGACAGCCGACAATGCATCACATCTTCATCTGCCACAGAAAATTCAGGAGAAATCCACATCCGTTGGTATGAACATGCTTTCTGAGAGAACGTACAGAAACGAGCTAGACAACTTCCGGCATCCCCTGGACACTGGTCACGTACTGACTTCTCTATCAGTGATACTAAATCTTATGTCCTTATTGACATGATTTTTTTATAAGAGTCACCTGGCAGATGTCGTTTTAGCTCTTTTAGCGTAAGCTCCACGAATGACACGTGAAGATTCGACGTAGAATCGCCCTTGTCAACCAATACTAATTCGGTTTGTCAATACAACAGGGCTCGAAACTCCTGACTCGATGGCCCATGCTTAGTTTCCTTTTAAAGACACACCACTTCGCAGGGCCTGGATGATGATTTACTGTGAGACGTGGTAAAACGTAAGTGTGTGTGCCAAGGCATTTGTGTACTTTTCCACGATGAAGGAAATCATCCATGGCGTGGATTTGTCTTGAAGTGTTCGGTACAATTGAACACCGTTCGCGTTCGAAGGGTGCTCGAAGCCAGATTAATGATGGTTCACATGGTTGAGCGAGTGCTTAGAAAATAGTTGATTAGAGTGAATTTAATCTGGACCCATGTGGCACCAGATTAAACAAAAGAAGGAGAAAAACTTAAGCAAATGACAATATTCAACTAATTTTGTAAGTAGTTCGCATTTTTCCTCCTCTTGTAGCGTTACGATCAAGTTAAGCAGTTGCCGACTGTTGTCCATCAAAAAACTAAATTAAAGTGTGCGAGGTTTTTTTTATTCGAGAGAAGATAATTGCGTGACATGGCGTAAGCCCATGGAAAATCTTCGTTTCCTAAATTTTCGCAAGGACATCAAGGAAGTTGGAGAAGCTGCTACTAGTTTTAGTTGGCGCTTAGAGAGAAGTTGGCAGTTGAACAATTTTGCGTTGCCATGAAGTTTCTAAGAAAGTTAAGAAGAAACAACGCCACATTCTACGATACATCTTATTTGCATCAATGCACTTCTTTTTGAATAGTTGGTGGTGCATGGTCTTACATGCGATACTTGGACCAAGTTGTCGCACCAGTTCTGGGAAATGGTTATTTTGCTTGAAATTATTTCGATTCTTGATAATGATGTCCTGCTTTGGTCATGTGTCTCAGATGAATTTTCTCGTTAATGGTACAACTTATAAGGAATGTAGGGAAAGATGGTTTGGGACTAAAGCGTATGCTTGAACTTTTAATTCGGGGAAGAGCACAGCACCCAGCTAAAGGCGAAACCACAATCCTCCTTAGGGATCCACGTCTATGCCAGGGATAAGCTTTTTCCTCAAAAGCACGACATGACAACACCACACAAAAAAGGAAGATATATAACCTCAGCGCATCCCTCGACACAGAGGGAAATCTTAAAGAACGTAATAAACTTCTGCACAAGCTATAGAAGCTGGTCTGTAGAAACTCCGCGTAAATGTACAACTCCGTGAAAGGATCGGATTGATGCTGCGTTCACTGATACAGTCATTCCGTGCCGCTATATGCTGTGTTAGCTGGGAGTCGTCTCGCCTCTTTTGTTGCATTAGTTGTTGACTAGTTGATAAAGACGTTGGAAAAAGAAGGTTTGACAGTAGTCAACCCAGTCTCGGGTAAACTCTACGAATGTTGAACGCAGCGATCAATCAGTCATCAATATGGGCTTCAAAAACGGCTGTGTTTCGAGAAGTCCGGAGGTGTGCACTAGAAAAATTCTGTGTGCGATTGGTGGTCCTACTTGCAACGACGTCGTGATTTGGTCTTAAAAAACAGCGACATGGCTCAGGAACGAATCAAGCACCACGAGACGGATAGTTTTCCCTCTCGAACCACCGCATAGTGGAGAGGCAGTGGAAAACCTCAGAACCTCATCAAGTTGGGGAGCGAAGCATAGGAATAGCGGTAAAGCTGCTGTTGGTTGAGGCCCAGGTCCACTCCGGACTGTAGCGCCAATCAAAGACGAAGTTGCTGGAAAACCGTGGTGTTTCAGGTGCATTCAGAGCACTTCACATGTTGAAAGATGAATAGATAATGGAAGAGCCAGTACATCGTCAAACGACTTCTTCCGTCTGGCTTTTGAGGACAAGTCAGATATTACTCATATCAGCAAGAGGCTGACAGGAGCTCAGTGAAATCTCTGAGTAAGGTGTGAATGCGTTCAAAGATCCGATAGCAACCTGCCTGTCCTAGTAAGTGGCGAAGGGGATGCAACCTCTGAGGAGGAGCAGCCCTCGACTTGGATTTAATAAGAAAGCTCTTTGAGAATCTCAGCGCAACGACAGATTAACGGCTGAGGAGGATGGCCGTATAACGAGAATGAAGCCAGTTTCAGTGCGAGAAGGAATCCCGAAAAGGGGTCATGTTGCTGCTCTAACCAACGAAAAAGAGCACGAGGACAGCCCTCATAGTTCAAGCGACTGCCCGAGCTTTTGTTGTTTGAGACGCACAAGGGTGCAGGTTGGGTTAGGCATTTGTGGTAGATTCTTCTACTCGTAGGTAGATTCCAATTTTCACAAAGGTTTGCTTTCCTGTATTGATAAATCGCACAGATCACACTGTACCATGGTGTCGTTATCTTCTGCTAGGTAAGCTTAGCAGTTGTATAGGCGGATTGATTGAGGAGCCATGTCTAGATCTGAGGATGACGAACTCTCGCGACTCTATCAAGGTCAGCAACGAACTCACCGAGGCCTTCAACGTCAAAAAAGGTTTAGACAAGGCGACACGCAGTCCTGTGACTTCTTCTATACTTGAGAATATCTTACGAAACTCAAAGGTAAATACCACAGGCACGATCTTCCAATAGTATGTTTAACAGCTTGCGTACGCGGACGACAGTGACGTGATTGGATGAACCCAGCGAGCCGCCAATGGAGCGGAAGCGGGCTCTGGTGGAATGTCAGGACAAAGCAGAGTACATGTTGCCATCACTGAAAGACGCACAACATCGACGTCTCGGACATACCGTCGTAATGGGCAGCAGAAACTTTGAGGTAGAGACCGGCTCTCTGTACCGAACTCTACGAGGTGTACAAGGATGTGGGTGTAGTCCGTCGACTACACTGGCTCGGCCACATCGAGCGAATGGACAACAATGCTCCAGCAAAGAGGGTCTTCGAATTCGAGCCTCCTGGTTCGAGAATGAGAGGAAGATCGAGCCTCCAGTACAAAGACCAAGTCATGGCGGATGTAAGACAGCTTGGCCTTGATGACTGGAATCAGCGTGTCCAGGACCGTCAGCGATGGAAGTCAGAGCAACTGCGCAGGTTCCTTCGTGGGTTGGAGGCCTGATAAGTAAGTAAGTAAGTAAGTAAGTAAAGGACCTCGGCTCTGTAGTAAACAGGGGCAGTTACATCAGTACCCTGATCAAGCGTAGCATAACCCTTGGAAACCCCAGTTTCTGTGAGGTCTAGAGGCAATTGAGCAACAGAACAATCTCTCGAAACACCAAGCTGACTCTGTATAACACACTTGTCATGTCTGTTCTGCTCTTTGTCGCAGAGACATGGACGCTGGTGAAAGTGTCCAAAGAAGCTCTTGGACTTGGCAGCTGGCGAAAGATCGTGCTGGCTAAACAGGCTTGTTAGTTGAGTCCCAGGTCCAACGCATACTGTTGCGCCAATCAAAGAACGAAGAAGAAGAGGAATTGTTTTCAAAACCGTACACGACCTCCATGCGTATACGACACCTGAGAAGAAAATTGTTCATTGAATTGTCGGGACCGCTTCAATTATTCAAATTTTTTGGTTTCGTTGTGTACACCTCTTGCTTGACAGGACCCCATTAAAAATAGTCTGGAGCAGTCAGGTCAGGTGACCTTGGAGGCCAGCTAAATGTGGAGTTTTCTTCCACGACGCTGTTCTGTGTTAAAAATGGCTACTTACTGCCCTCTGGCACATTAGTCAGCCACTTCGACCTTACCTAATGTAACCTAATTCACTATGTAGAAATGAATTGCAACAAGTCGCTTCCGAACAAGACGCATCACTCCAGCGGAACGTTGGATGTATTTCATTTACAGCAAGGACCAAGTCTAACAGAAAACTCGAGAGCACTCGCGTGGAGCGCCCAACATTGCCATCTTTACCCACAATCCTCGCTCGTCTATAATCGTCCATCTGTCAACCACCCAGCCTCTCATTTGGAAATTCGGAAATTATTTATCCAAAGTAGTCCTCCGCCGTCGGCCTGCCTCAAGCGAATTCGAAACAGACTCCGTGTAGTCTCGAGCAGACTGGCTCGCAAAAGTAATTCTCGCACCAAGTCCGCCGAAACCGCGCCGTCTGTAAGTGAATTCAATTTAATCCGCAGGACCGTGATTAAAAACGGGTTTCCTTTATTCAAAAAACACCACCTCTTCCCGGCAGTCAGCCTCAACCCCAACACCAGCCGCCGTAACCAGTCTCACTGTGGCGCCCGGGAATTAGGCTTGCGCCCAACTTCTGGCGAAACTCCATTAGCAGCCTAATTGAAATGCAATTTTAGCCGGAGAACAGTCGCCGACCGGGAGGGAGAGAGATGAGAATTCCATTAGTTCAGCAAATTGCTTAAGCCAAGTGATTAAACGAAACTGTAACGAATTTCCACCCTCGAAAACTTCTCCCATTAACGCGTGCCACAGCCGTCGGGGCACTGCTGTCGCTGGTGCGCTGCTCCAGCTGTGGGATGCTGTTCCTGCCACCTGCCACCCGGCACACCCACACACGCCACCAGCCGTCCGTTTAATTAAAAATAAACAATTTACAACGCGCCTGGTGGCGATCCGTCCGTCAACTGTTGTGGCACTGGTCCAGTGGCTGGCTGTTCGGTGTTCGGTTCCATATTGCCGGCGAGGATTTCGGAAGCACTCACCGAAAGGGAATTAATCAGTTCGCACACGCCGAGGCAGCCTGTTACCGGAATAATTACAATTTCCTGCTATCGTTGTTGCACGACACTCGAATGCGAGGCTGTCACAAGTTAATCCGCGTGGAATCATTGCAGGCGACCGACTTTAACAGGTGCCACGCTCATCGACGATGACAGGATCTCACCGCAACGCTTAGAACGTCTAATCGAATGAACGTCAGCTCGCTCAAAACGACAAGGGCTTAAGGGACTGTCGCCCGGAAATCCGTGTGTCTGCCTCCTGCTTTGACTCGCTTCAAATTGGAAGGAGGAGGAAAATGAACAAAAAAAAAACCACTCGAGGATTTCCACTCTCTCACTTCACGATTTTCATTCGCTGTCTGCGGATGTTTGGCAGAACAAAAGAGAAACCCAACCCACCGTCGCTGAGATTTGCGGAGCTCACCGTGGGGCGGTTGGCGGGCTCTTGAGCGTTTCATAAAATTTAATTGCGAACGAAAAGCGGATTATTTGAAGATGAATATTTAAGGATATTTTAATTTAGCCAATTCGAGGTTTTAAATACCTAGGCGACCCGCTTACGTCAGGCGGCGGGTGGGGAGAGCGCACGAGCGCAGACCACATCTGAAGGTCGACTTTCGTTTGTTCTTGCTGCAACTGTTGTGGCATGCGGTTGGGGGGCTGAACTGCGGCAACTCTGGGAACTCTCGAAATCGCTGCAATTTAGGGGCGCAATTTGCTTCTACTTAGAGACTTGCGTCCCGACTTGGCGAGAGGTGACTCTTTGTTAACAACAATCAATGCGGCCCTGGTTTCTCCCTTCAATTCCTCCAACCTTGCCACCTTCCAGTTGTGGGTGGGAAGGTTTGGATTGCCGGGTTGGTTGAATTTCAGGTAGAAGCGGGATCCGAGAAGCTCCGCAGAAGGTAAGTACGAGTCCTTGGTCTACTGGGGACTTGATTCCTCATTACGACTTCGAGCCACGCATCCTTCACCACCTCTCCCAGTCTGCGTATGGCTGTTTTGAAGAGGTCAGCCGATCTTCAGCCTGGTCAGCCTGGTGCCATCCTCCGTGACGCCCTACAGGTGCAAGGCCTCCGTTTTCTAGCACCAGGCTCAGGTGGATGTCGTTTATCGCCTACTCCACCACTAGAGCCGTATAGTCGAGTCACCACTCGGTTTTTGCCTTTTGCGCTCCGAGGGTGACGCCTCCAGTAACCTGGCGCTATTGCACGTAATGCCCCTAGTAGTGTCCACCTGTGAATGCCTTTTCAATACTTTGTTGCCCAAGCAAAACCTATTGTTGTTGTTGTCATTTCTCCGGGAGAATGCCTTTAAAGCGTTCCATAACCCGGGCTGCAAAGCGCCTTTCCTTGTCTTTTAAATTAAGGTCCTGGGACTTTCGAGGAGGAAGCAGTTCTGCGGGCAAAGGTGACGTGTTCCGTGCAGGAACTCTCAGTCGGAGTTACAGTGCAGGTTGTGGTTTTTGGGTTATGACACTCCACGCGGCTGTTGACGGTCCTTAAGGCGGTTTGGGCCGACTTATCCGTCAGCACTTCAGAAGCCGAAGTTTTCCTGGAAGAGGAAAAGCACTGCGTCTCTTTTTTTGTTTTTTTTTTTATTTTTTTTTTATTTTTTTTTTATTTTTTTTCATTTATAACGAGTCCCACGAGTAGCGGAGAAAGAGAAGGTCAGGCTGTGCAGAGATCCACATAACAAAGCTATGGGAGCTTGCCAGGTCTCTCAGATACTCTCAGATACTTCGTGGCTGAGTTATTTTTTCAAGTGGGCCCCCAGCCAAGCTGATCCTCGGCACGGGTTCTATGACACCTTGATCCAGCTCACCGGAGAGGAAAGGGAGAGATGGAATGTAGTTGAAGGGTTACATCTTGGCTTCGGGTCTCCTCATAGAGAATAATTTCCCTTTAGTCATTGGCCTTTACTAAGCATTCGCACCGCGTCAAGGTATGCATGCTAAGGAAAAAACAATCACATCACAAAGCTCAAGAGATCCAAGAAGAAATGCGCGTGGACTACTTGACAAGCGGTGATGCCTCGATCGAAGAAGCTCTGATGAAACGCAATCAAATTTAAACCAGTCTTCTCCTTCTTCTTGTGGCTCTACAGTCCATGAACCTGGGCCTAGGTCAACAATCCTCTCCTTCTCCAAGAACCCTCAACGCAAACAGGACCAAAGATTGAAGGCAGAACTTTTCCCTCGAAGAGACCAAGTGCGTCTTCATCCGCTCTTGAGATAGTCCAAGCCTCCGCGCCATACAGCAGAACAGGTATGATCAAGGTTACTTAATGTGAGCTTGGTCTTTCGAGAGGGGGCTCGACTACTCAATTGCCTCTTGGGCCCAAAGAAACAGCGGTTGGCAAGAGTTATTCTGCGTTTAATCTTGGTGCTGATGTTGTTTGCCCTATTAACTTGGGAGCCAAGGTAGATGACGTCCTTTACTACCTCGAAGTTGTAGCTGCCTATGGTGACGTTGGACCATTAGACAGTATGATATGCAAGGCTTCCTTTTCTAGGGAGGGGAATGAAGATTGTCCTCCTTTTCGCTTTCATAACTTTTATCCAGAAAGTACGTGTATGTGATCACGGGATTTAGGAAAGGCAATCGGACCGTAGACTCAATACCGACTCGCACCTCCTGCAGCTCTGTTAAAGGCGTGGCCAGGCGAGAATGATGGGGCTAGGTTAGAGAAAGGATCTCTTAAACAGAGCCCCAGCTCAGTGCTCCTCTTCATTAATAGCTCCCAAGATCACACACACATCCTTGAAATAGTCTGACAGTTCTTACATGCCCAAGAAATACTTGTCCCTGCTCTTTAGTTAAGGATTCGGCTGCACATTCGTGTTCCTCACTCAACACAAGTTCACTTAAATTTGCCTTTGCTTCAATCACACCACTTTCACCACGTCGTCGAGCATAAGGTTCCTTTGCGATTGTCCGCTTCATTCCGCTCGAGCTCCTTCGTGTTCCCTTACTTTGAGGTGAAAGAACATCACAAGTTTTAATTTCCCCACGCTTCTTTGCCTGCAGTTGCAACGCAGCTCAAAAGCCCTTCCACTTGCCTGACCACTCCCAGCAACCGAATCAGCATTCGTTTCAATTCACCTCCGCAACTCCTCAACCTCGAATATTAAGGACGGCGACAAAGGAATAATCTCCATAATTCCGGAACGTGTCAGTCCTCAAAGACAAAAAACATGGCACACTTTGAAGTCGTACATCTTTACAACCTCGTAACAGGATCCTCTTCATTTTCCAACCCCCGCACCCCTTAAGTGCGACGGACGAGTAGAAGGGTTTCATGTTTCATAAATTTTACTAACTCCACCAGCACATAACCGACAAATTTCTGTTTGTCGCCATTGGACGTCCTATCATGGCGGCGTAACGACGTCATTTCGCATAAGTTTCTGAACCTCAAAGCCACAATGGCTCTGTGGGGATTGATTCAGGCAATCTCCTTCGGAAGAACATGTGTCTATCCATTATGGTCGTCAAAGGAAGATGTCCTTTTTAGTGCTGTTCTCTCACCACACAAGCGCACCGCATGTCCATGTTCGTGTCCATGTCATGGCTCAGCGTCGACTTGTTGAACATCGACCGGCCAAGTGCTGTGCTTCATTTCATTAATCCGCCTATGAAAGGCCGCCCTCAGCCGCGCACACCGAATGCGAGGGAAAAGGGAATTTCGTAGCGCGTCCTTGAAAACTTCACTCCTTGAGGGGGAACTTGCTGACCAGAGGAAGATTGTCTCGATTTTAATTACGATTATTCACGCTCCGTCTGGTGCTGGATGCCGCCCCGAAGCCCATCTGCCGCCAGAGGAGCGCTGTACATTCGGTCATGCGACACCGCAAGCCTGGAAATTTAATTTCGACAGTCAATGGAGATCAATTAAGACTACACACAGATAGGCTTCGTTTACATTTTGTGCTCTGTGCGGGAATTTCGGGGAGCTCCTGCGGGTGGGGGGAAATTATAATTTCCCAGGATGTTGTCAGATAAGCAAGCCCGCTTGTGAACATCGGCATGCAAGCATGTTGTGCCGGTGGAGGATGTGCGTTCGATACCGGATGCCGAACGCCGGATGTCCCTTCGAATCGGACCGGGCCGTGGGTTGGTTTGCAAAGTTTTGACACAGGTCATTGGGGGAATGGCGCTGCTGATGAGACAATGGCCCCGGGTTGGATAATAGAAACCTAATAGACCGAACAATGGCAGCATCGACGAGTCTGAAGGGGCGACGCATTGCTGGGCGTGAATACGAATGCTGCCAAGGTACTGGCTGTGATTAATTTGAATCCAGATAACTGCTTGCGGTGGCTGTTGTTCTATTGGCCTTACGGCTGCTCAATTGGCATTCAATGTCCTTTGACGCCACAATGAATGGCGGACTGTGTTGTTTTGTGTACTATGAGGCCGTCTCTGTGGATACGGTAGTCATGTCCATTCAGTGGGAAGTAGAAGTTGACTTGCTTGGAGGGTTGACATCGAACGCGGCATTTCAGGCTTTAAGCAATTTTGACATCAGAGTGGTTTCATCAGCCTGTAGGTTTGTTCGATTGAAGACGTCCTTCCTGCAGTCGAAAGTCGGGCGATAAGTAAAGGGAGGGAGCGGATTCTTGGCGCCTTCCTCGCCGGATATATGGTCCTGTAGGCGAGAACTGTGAACTGAGTAGTGGATGTAGTCGTGACACTACTATCGGTACCAAGATGTGGATGTCGTCGAGAACACTGTCGTCTTCTTTGATCCTCGGCAGAGTATAGAACGTGCAACCCATGTGTGTGCCTAGGTTAGCTACGGAGAACCTAGTGCCTGCACCTCAATCCCTTTCGCATCGATAAAAATGACGGGACGTCTATGGTATATCCCACTGCTTTCCAAGTCTCCACTGATGAACGAATCGCTCGGCTGTTATCTCTTATTCAGGGGAAATGTTTTCGCCTGAAAATGTGTGGTTATGAGAAGGATTAAATTAGTAAAGCCCGATTGGCTTAGTTAGCGATTCCCCCAGGAGTGGGAGTGAAAGATGCGTGGCGGAAGAGCCTATCTAGGCAAACCTAGATCAGCATTGAAATGGAGCCTAATTCAAATGTACAGCATACCAAAGTGTGGTATATTTGTGCTCTTGAAAGTTGCACGTACATGCACTTTTTCGAGCTGAATTAAGGGCAATGGAGTCCTGCTGCGCGTAGGCATTGGCGATTTATCCTAGAGCAGTCTCGCCAAGTCTCCTTTAGGAATACGAGCGTGAAGGAAGACTCTAACGACTCCATTTTTTCTTCATTTCCGAGTGCTTGCACATACATAGTTATATTTTGTGGGCTAGTGTCCACAGAGCTCAAGTACATGCTAAGTGTTGCTGGCCGATGTTGATTTTGAATAAAACACAAATTTTTGTCGTTTCTTTTTATTATGAACAAAAAATAGGCCAAATGAACGTCACCACCTCGGCGGCACACATCCATCCGATGGTCCAAATTTTCGATGACGCTGAAGCATAATTGGGATTCTATGCCTTTAATGTGCCGAATTATCTCACCCTTGAGCTCTTGAATAGTTGCTGGCTTATCGACGTACACCCCAAAGACGCCAACGGTGTCAAATCTTGACGGCCAACTGACATCGCCACCACGTGAGATAACACGGCCATTGCACTTGTCTCTCAAAAGAGCCATTGTTTCGTTAGCTGTGTGGCAAGTGGGACCGTCCTGTTGAAACCACATATCGTCCACATTCACATCTTCCATTTCGGTTCATAAAAACTTCACAATAGCAAACACCGTTCACAGTAACTGAGCAAACATAGCATAATCCGAAAGGTATAGACAAATTTAAGATTAGAATAGCTTAGAGTACCCGTATAGGGTCAGTAGGTTAGGAGTAAGAACATTTCTTAAGTTAGTTAAGCTAGTTTTAAGCATTTTTGTCTAGCATGTAAGTTAATGAATTCAAAATAAAACAAAAACACACCACACCAAGCACCCGTGCAGTGATCATGTAAAATATTGAAATATTGCAAATGAGAAAATTATCTCCGAACAAAGAAATGAAAGAAAAAGAATAATTTAAACTTTATAATTATATATATATATTTTTCCGTCCGGAATGTGTGGGGTATAAATTGCAAGTGGTGTAATAATGCCAACTTTACATGAAACGTAATGAATTGGTTTACATTTGATGACATTTTATGTTTCGTTAATTTCTGTACAATATGGAATTCCTTATGGTAAAGCAGTTCACTTTTATATAATTAATTCATAATTCGAATGCTTAATGGATAATTGTTGCAATGAATGAATAAAACTATATTCACTTAAAAACTACTTGTTTGATCTCAAACATACTCCCCGGCTCTGAACGAAGTTCGGAATGTGCATTGCTAAGCCCAGTCCAGGACACGAACCGCCATCAGTTAATCGATGTCTTCTTAGATGTCACTCACCTCGATAACATATTGATAACAAAGTTGTTTGTTTCGCCGGTGTTGACATGTGGTGCATGGTGAATGTCGTGTTTATTTTGATTCTGTGCAGTGCTGTTCTGTGTATTATCCCACAGAAATTGCTGGGAGAAAACATAATTAGTGTGGATATTATGAAATGGGTGTTAAATTTGAAATCTAAAATGTTAACTATGTATAAATTTAATTAATTTATTGTGGTGTGCAGTGTTGTATTTGATGTCGCCAAGTTGGGTTATCCGAAGCCTTTGCGGAAATCAACTCCATCAGGTGGTTTCGGCATGTTTTTGTTTTGATTTGGTGTGTAGTGTAGGATAGTGTGGTGTAGGGTTCCAATAATTCCAATGTTAAATTTTATGTGCCTAAATCAAAGAGAACTTGAAATAGAACTTTAGAAAAATGTATTGTTTTTTTTTGTTATTTAAAGTGAGAAATGAAGTGCATTTATAAAAAAAAGTGCGACGTGAATATGCGTGTGTTTTTGTGTGTTGGGTGAATCGCGTCGCGGCGTTTTGTTTATCGTGTTGGGTTATATATTGTGTGTTGATATATCTATTTATGTGACAAATGGAGAGTGTTAACTATGTATGTACTTAGTCCATTGAACTGTCACATTTATTGATAATTTATAATTTGGGTTGGTTTTGTGCTAAATTGTGTTGTCAAAGATCATCAATGTGCATATGGGCTAATGTAGTGTGATCTGATTGTTGTGTTTAGCGTTGCATTATTATAATAAATAAATATTTATGGTGTGGAGTGAAATTATTATATGTGCAAATGTGTTGTTGTTACGATCATTGAATGTGTAATGTTATGTGTTGTGTTGTAAGATTATGTGTTGTGTTGAATTAATCCTTTGTGGTTATGTTGTGCGATGATGTACCTATTTCCATGTTTACTTTATATTTTGAGTAGATCACCTAAATGCTCCGATGTAAACTTCTTATAAAATCGTTGGTGTAGTTTTTGTCTTCGCTTTCGTGTTTGTAGGCTGTGGATATCCGTAAAAACATCTTGAGTTGCGAGTTGTTCCGATTAAGTATTGGCCTGGCGTGAATGCGGTGCAAACTTGCGGATTTTCTGTCACACAAGACAGAGGCCTTGAGTTGAGGCATGCTTCAATCTTATTCAGAAGCGTTATCAACTTTTGATACGTATGTGCCTCCGTCCGATTACTTTGACATTTGCACAATCTCACTCCTACTTCCCATAGCCTTGCAATGTGAGGGGAAGCGGGAGGAATAAAATGCCATTGTATGCCGTCCTTTAACTTGTTGTCTCGGAACTGTCCCACTAATCGACCAAACCTATGCATGGGGCCTTGCATCGATGACCCACGGGCAGGTTTGTTTCCTTTTTTAAACCGTAACAATAGCCGATACCTTCCGTTCGGTAATCTTTTGGTTGCAGCCAAGACAAATTTCTTCGTGTATTTATGTACATCAGTATGAAACTGCTTATAAGGTACTTCCTTAATATCGCAGATCTTTTTAATCTGGTGACAGAGATTCACTTTTGTTGGGTGATAAATCCATTTATTTGGTTTGTGTTCGTAGGCCGGGAGAAGGCCAGTCAGTGACTTAAATATCACTGCACGGGTGCTTGTCTCGTAGCCCGTATGGAATGTCTTAAGGGTAGTGTCGACATAACCATTAGACGTGTCACTGCTGACCTTCCCTAACCCTGAAACTTCAATGAAAGTGCATTTGGCCTTGTAGCCCAACCGCCTTGCAGCTTTCTCCATTGTAAATGAAGTCTCTGAGGCTGGATCTATAATACCTTGACGCACGACGTCAAGCTGGGTAGTAGATCTGACATGTAGGGGCTTAGTAGCCAATATCACGTCTGTATCGACCTCCTGTGTCGCCAATAAAGGTCCTACTTGAGACGGTTTGAATGCGATTGATGATTGTGGTAATTGGACCGTGTTGGTAATCAATTTATTAGGCGATGTATGTGTAGTCTGGAGTGGTGTGTTTTGTGTATGTGATTTGTGTTGAAATTCTCTAATCTGTATTTGAGGAGAATTAGAGATGCTGTGCAGTAAGGAGTTGTGAGTTTGATGGCAGAAATAACACCGAAACTTGCTTGGGCATTGGTGTGTTGTGTGGCTGTATGCCAAACAATTCTCACACACTTCTATCTTCCGGACAGTGTTCCGTCGGACCGAGATGTCCATTTTCAGGAAACGACTGCACATTCGGATTGCGTGCGCATCTTTGTTGCAGACCTTACAACTGAATTTAGCTTTTTGTGCTTCGGTTCTGTGAAAAGCTTTTGGGATAGGTGCCTTACTGCTAACTGCAGCCTGTTGTAGACCACCCGCCTCCAACGTACTAAGACTGCTTTCCAAAAAGGAAGTCGAAATGGGTATTGGTAGGCTTATATCCTCTTCACTTATATTTACTTGACTTATATTAGCACTTACCGGTTCTTTGACCGTTGGCATTTCGTCAAGGGCATCCATTAATGCTGTCTTATAATCCAGGTAAGTCTCTTTTATATCATCGAAAATCTCCTCTAACTCTTCTTCCTCTTCCGAATCGCATACAGAAATTCCATCGATGTTGTGCTGACTACTCCTTCTAAACTTTTCCTCCAGCACGGAGATCGTGTTGACGAGGTCATTCCTGGTATGCTCCTTCATCACTCGCTTACGGAAAATGTCGAACTCCTTTGTAATTTGCCTGAGCAAGTTTCGTTGGAGTCTCAGAAGCGATGACATGTTGAAAGTAAAGACGTTCGTAAGAGAAAAAAAAATGGGTTGAGTGTATTTCAACTTACGTATATATTTTATTTCAAACGGACTTGTACCGTCGTAGCTGTTTTGAATTGTGTAGCGGATTTTGAGCAGTTACGCTTATTTATATATGTATATATATATATATATTAATCCAGCGGTGGATGCATGAAATATATGTTGCACGACGCGAGACACCGTTTTGCACTTAAAAAACTCACTCAATTGTCTTTTTACTGAATGTAATGAATTTTCCCGTGTATGTATTTTAAATTTTATTAAAATAAAATTGAGTTTGTGTTGAAAAATTATATATAGTTTGTATTTTTATTCACACACACTTTTGGATTATTTACTTAATCCAATAAAGGCTCGAAGGACCATGTAAAATATTGAAATATTGCAAATGAGAAAATTATCTCCGAACAAAGAAATGAAAGAAAAAGAATAATTTAAACTTTATAATTATATATATATATTTTTCCGTCCGGAATGTGTGGGGTATAAATTGCAAGTGGTGTAATAATGCCAACTTTACATGAAACGTAATGAATTGGTTTACATTTGATGACATTTTATGTTTCGTTAATTTCTGTACAATATGGAATTCCTTATGGTAAAGCAGTTCACTTTTATATAATTAATTCATAATTCGAATGCTTAATGGATAATTGTTGCAATGAATGAATAAAACTATATTCACTTAAAAACTACTTGTTTGATCTCAAACAGAATGGAAAAAAAAAACAGTAACTGCCTTATTTTGGAAAAAATACGACCCGATGATGCCGCCAGCCCATAAACCACACCAAACAGTCACTCTTTGTGGGTGAATTGGTTTTTCGACAGTCACTCTTGGAATATCATTCGCCCAAATGCGGCAATTCTGCTTATTGACGAATCCACTGACGTGAAAATGTGCCTACCTTGCCACCATTCTGACCATTGACGACGCTTAAAATGGTCAGGAGGTTTTAGTTCTTGAGTCAAGTGCACCTTGTAAGCGTGTAAATGCAAGTCTTTATGACGAGCATGAGTGGTGCAATTTTTGGGCACGACGACGAGTTGATGTGGACGGCTCTTCAGCCACACTATCGCGAACAGCAGCAATATTTTCTGCAGTACGAGCTGTACGAGCATGCACTGGTGTTTTCACATCTCTGTTTGCGAACATTTTTGCACGATTTTTCCGATTGTACGCGTATTTGGACGATTAATTTGATCGAAAAATCACGAAGTGATCGAATGCATTTTGAATTGACCGCCCATTTTCAGAATAAGCCTCAATAACTTTAACGCGTTGCTCGATTGTATATCTTTCCATGGTTCAAATTGAGTTAGTCTGAAATTGAGAAATGTCAAATGAAGTGCAAAGAAAAACTTGACGTTTAGGAGTGGTTCACATTCAACAACCGCCCTTAAAATTTAATCAGCCTTTACTATAATAGAGGCAGAATGAGTATTTTGGCAAGTTTAAGATTGACATCAATAGGGAGTATAAATTTGTCAATTGACAGACCTCTGGGACGCATACACCTTCGACACTAGGCTGCCGATATTGTCCGTCCAAGATAGTTCATTATTATTCATTATACCAAGATTTTTTAACACAGGTTACTTATTCGAAGATATACGAGTTTAATTCTTTGGGGAGGAAGTTTGAAAGAGGGGGATGATGTGTGGAGAATGGTATAACTTTAGTTTTGTCAGGAATGAGCCTGAGAGCCTTTTCTTCAACCCACTCCGAGTACATAGTCTCGTTTAATTTACCAACTAATTCTAAGAGGAGAACCTAGGTATATTTTAATACCATCGCCAAATAGTGCAATAAGACCACACTCTAGGAAGATCATTAATGAACAGTGAGAATAATAACGGACCGAGAATAGAAGCTTGGGGTACTCCATTGTGGATATCACATAAGGACGACAGTATGAAACAGCTTGCGTACGGTTAGTAAGGTACGAGAATAATTTTATGCTGATTGATGATTCACCATTCCGGTGGACTTCAAGCAAACCTCATCTCTCACTTTGGAGGAAGTTCCATCTGCAAAGATGCCTTCCTTACATGCCATCACCATTCAGTCCAAACCACTTTCCCATGCCTTCAGTTTGTCTGTTGACCAAGCCCCTTGCGAATTCCCGACAAAGTGTAATGGAATCATAATTACACAGCATCCAACAGTCCCGCTCCGCCCCACTCGGAGACACTCGGTCCTCAAGGACACTTGCAATCACAAATCAGATCATAATTAAAACCCAACTCGCCGCAGGCATGTGAATGCCCACAACAGACGTGCCACTTCAAGGCTCTGCACAGATATTGCCGCATCAATCATTCTGCCAGATGGAAAGAATCCTCAGTCGGGTAGATACCATCTCTGCGGATGTGCCTGCTGCCATTGTCCTCCTCCGTCTTCATGCGTTGTGTAGCACAACAAGTTGAATGCGTGCACAGTTCCTCCGGCTTCCCGCGCAGCAGAGTTCGGTGAGAGAACAAAAACGTTCAGTAGCTGGCTACCGCCATGCCTCGGGTACTTAAATTGGTAAATGCTTCAGAATATTACCCAATTCACATCATAATGCCCGGTTGCACGATCTAAACGAGCACACAACGCATATTATACGCACGTAGCACACCACAATTTTTGAATTAAATTAGAGGCCGTGCGCTGGAGGAAATTTGCATCGCCGCACCAGCAGCAGGACACACAGAAATTGTCTCGTAATGAGGCCGCACACACAAATATTTGGTGAAACCACGCCGCGGTGAGGGGGCGGCACGATCCAGGGATGTGAGAGAAATTGTTGAATAATTTTTGGCCCATTAGCATATTTTAACTGCGCTCGAATGACAGTGGTTGAGGTTTTTGTCATGATCTCGGCTTTTGTTTCGCAGTGGCGTTTGAGTGGGTAATTAGATTAGCTCGCTGATGGGTGGGAGTGGGTGTTGAATGGCAAACGAGTTCGAGTGGTCTTGTGGTCCACAAAATGATGACGATTTTATTGAAATTAATGTTGGGTCACGAACGTCTGTGTTGGCAGGGGAACTTGTTTTTCATTTACGGTTGACATTTCTTATGACATCTGTTGGCAGGGAGGACGGAGATCACCTGGTTCAATATCAAATGCAATACCGAAACTGAATTTATGCAATTTTTCCTCAATTCAATTTAAATCGCAAGTTCGCACGATCGTCGCCTGGAATTCTGTCATCAGAGAGCATCAGATGAGATCATCTCCTCCAGACATACACCTCCAGCAAAGTTTTGCAATCATATGGTCGCCTGGCTGTACACTCGCCGAATGATAGATCGGCCACCTGTCGGTACAGTTGCCAATAACAAAAGAAGGCAATTTCAACCAGCATTTTTTTTAAAGCAACGTTCCATTGCTTCAATCTGAAGAACACAGCAGTGCAATGGCTTGTTAATTGAAAGGACATTGAGATCTTGGGTGAAATGGCAACAACTCGCTTGTCCAGCGATGCGGAATGTGGCCATGGGCTTATTGAAAAATTGGCGATTCGATTGAAGCTGCACCAATAGTCGCAAGCAAAAGTTCTCCGATCAATGTCTCCCTGAACCCACCGCGCTTCAGTATCCAGCTCCAACTCTGTAACTCTACGTGAATCTGTTGAATTCGTGCCTCTTAGTCTTTGAATTTAAAAAAGAGGCTGTAGAAACCGCCACGATGTGTCTATTGTTTCTCTTTTCATGATCAAGGACCTATCTTGAGAAATTTGCATAGTCACTCAAGATGGATTGTTCTGATAGTCTTCACTTGTTAAGCTGGTAGGCGCGAGGTGTTTTATGGGTCCGTTGATTATCCACAGTTTTGTTTTTGGCTTTTTTTATAATATGCGCGTGCTCAAGGACCTTTAGTTGTCCGGGGTTAAGACACAGCACGAGCCAAAGGTATGGAGGGAGAGAATGTACATGTGCACATTGTTCTTAAATATCTGCGGATTGTAGTCTATGGGAAATATTGAGCTGGGAAGAGCATTCCATATTTGTGTGGTGCGGCTAGTATCTTAATGTCACCGAGCTTCAGAAAGCAGGCTTAAGGGTAAGCTGAAGTGCATTCCTCGCGAGACTTGTATTGCGGGTGAATTCACGGAGAGGAGGAATGCAGTTGGCTAGCTCAACAGAGCATCGTTTGTTAAAAACACGGACAAAGAAGACACGGTACGTCGATACAAGCGCCATTCATGGATAATGGCTGATTATCATGGGTTCGATTTAGAGACAGCAGACAGCATCGAATTCCACTCTGTTGTTCTTACCCCAGTTAATTATGCTGTCCGGATCGGAATTCAATGTGCTTGACATACGCTGCCGTTCCAATACTACGTCCGAAGGGCAGGCTCGTGAATTTCGGAACGAATATGAAAAGCTGAGGGTGCTGTCATCAGCGAAGGAGTGGCTTGGATAAGAAGTAGCAGACAGGAGGTCATTTATAAAAATGAGAAAGAGTGTCGGAGACAGAACAGAGCCTTGGGGGACACCAGCATTTATTTTGTGGATATCAGACTTGAACCCATCCAAAACAACTTGGATTGAACGGTTCGAAAGGTAGTTTCTAATTCATAGAAGCAGGGATTCATCAACACCATGAGCACGCATTTTCGACAAAAGAGCTTGGTGCCAAACCCTGTCAAATGCTTAAGAAATATCATGCGCAACTATCTTGCTTTCGCCTGTACTGTGCAAAGATTGGTTCCACTTTTCGGTGAACTAAGCCATCAAATCACTAGTGGACCTGATGCCGCTGATGCCTTACTGTCACTCATTAAGAAGCTTCCGCGACTTAAGATATTTCATAAGCTAAGGATTTATTAGTGCTTCCATGACCTTAGAAAGAAGGGACGTGAGTGCTATGGGTCGGCTTGCACATACCCAGCTGATAATTGCATGAAAAATGGCCAAGAAGTGCTCAACATAGTATCCTTAAATGAGGCTAGTTCAAGTATGATTTTTGCAGGCAAACCAGGGAAGCTCTTATCCTCTTGAACTTCTTAAGAGCGTGTTAGTCGCAGCGGAAGTAATTGCAGAATGCTAAGATGTCTCAGATGGAACGTGATATCCACCCGTCATACCTTCACGGATAGCCATGCAGCAAATAG
Organism: Eristalis arbustorum; assembly: GCA_916610145.1. Classification (NCBI taxonomy): domain Eukaryota; kingdom Metazoa; phylum Arthropoda; class Insecta; order Diptera; family Syrphidae; genus Eristalis; species Eristalis arbustorum. The sequence goes on along the minus strand of OU744319.1, from coordinate 33,992,446 downwards.
GTCCCTGCGGTGGTTCTCTATTAGCTCGAAATTAGTAATCTTGACGCGATACGAGAACGTGTTCTCCTCACCTGCCGTTAAGCTTATACCACGAAGACATTTAATCTTTGGAACATTTCACGACGTTGGACCAGGCGCCTTCAGTGGGAACCTCAAGTTCCAAACTTAGAAAATAAGCGTATGGACCTATTTCTCCACCTTGGTAGGGTGGCGATGCCCATCTAACACCTCTAACCACCACCCGGTTGTTCACTGCTCTGTCGGAAATGCCCTTAGCCTTAATAGACAAGATTAACTCCCAGACATGCAGGTATATCTCCACTTCTTTTTAAGTTTCAAGCCACAGCCACCACGATGCTCCCACTTGGGACGTGAACCTCAAGTAATCGGGATGAAACCTATGCAGGTCTCACCGGCGGAAGCATGATCTTCAGTGGCACCAGATTATAGCCTCTGGTCAAGCTACCAGTAGGATGCCATAACATCCCGGGGCTGCCCGCCATTGTTATAACGCCTAAGACTTATTGTGCAATATCTATGATAAGATAAGGCCTTTGTTTGCGAGCTTGGAACCATCATTTAGACCAATTCCATGGTTATTTTCAAAGCCATTAGCTTTTAGCTCAGGATTTTAGTCGCCTTTTACGACAGGAATGCCTTACCTCGGGAATATTCTACGATCCCGTACCCGAAGGGGAGCGATACGAGAACAGTTCAACATAGGCCTGGCCTGGATGCCAGGCCATAGTAATGTCCCGAGGAAGTCTGACAAACTCGCTAAAGACCCCAACAGACTGCCAGCTGCACACCTGGCACCTGCTGCAGAGCCCTGCACCTGATGCACAGCTCTATCAGCTACCTATAATAATAATAATAATAATAATAATAATAATAATAATAATAATAATAATAATAATAATAATAATAATAATAATAATAATAATAATAATCTTAATAATAATAATAATAATATGGGTGGCGCTACAGCCCAAAGAGGGCCAGGGCCTAGCTTCTCAGCATCCACTAGTGTTGTGCGTGCTATTGTTCTTTCACGAGTGGAAGGGACGTACAGTTTTATGCCGACTCCGAACGGCCAAGTTTGAGAAGCTTTTTCTAGACAGGAAATACTCTTTGAGCATTGTCAGTGACTCGAAAGAGGTGAAGTCGTGAAACTTATTTTTGTCGCTCAGAGCTGGATTCGAACCTACGACGTCGAGGTTGGGTCGACGCACATACCCACAACGCCACGGCACCCCACAGCTACCTAAACATGCAACAAATCAATGCCGGATGGTTGATGGACACCACTTGTCGAGGACTCATCTTTACCCAAAAAAGATCAAACAGCCTGATCTCCTTAAAGAGTTCTAGCATTGAAGTGGGGGTAATCAACAGACATTGTCTATTTGGCCTCCATGCAAAAAGTCTAGGCCGATGTCCAACGACTTCAGTAAAAGCTGAGTAGACGTGGTTGAGGATTAAAGCATCCAGCACTTTCTCTGCAACTGTCCAGCACTTGCCTCAATCAGAAATGTTATCTAAGCGCCCTCCAGTCAATACACTGGTCGACGAAACTGGAGCTACGTTAGCTCTGTGTCTGAATTGAAACAAGTGGCGGTGCAAGGGGATACTCCATGACCTAAGTGCATCAATGCCACTTCCAACCTAACCTAACCAAAGTTCCTGTTCCAGAATTGGATGCGGCAACCAATTGCTTAGGTATTGTTGTGTGCCAATTTTGTGAAAGGCTCAGTGAAAGGAGTCCTTGCCCTCTTCTTGTTTGCTTGGACGTCCGTTTTTTATTGCCCTCGAGCTTTTAATATCCTGGCACCCATATTAGTTCTTCTTTGACATCGTGTTTTGTGGCAATCGCAGACAACCCTGGAATTGAAGTTGTTTATGGCGTTCAGTTCTGGCTGGCAATGTGTGAGTATCGAATTCATTAGAATTATACTGTTGGTACATGCTCTTCTTTCCTTCGCCGTAGTACCTCCGTACGTTGCGTCGTTCTGTCGTGTGGCTGGGCCCTGGGGACATTCTCAAGTGATTGAAAGTCCACTCAATTTCGTTCTATCTGGGCGTTGCTTGTTAGGGTAGCACATCAGATGCATAAAGAACTGATGAAGGAACTGGGGTGTAGTTGGACCCCGGACAAGCTACTTCGAAGTTCAGGAATCAAGGAATTCTAGGTCATAACAAATGCGCCCAAATCTTGACAATCCCACAGCGACATTGCAAAAATGTCACGCAATTAATTCCTACATGAGCATCACAATGACTCCAAGTGGACTTTAGTGAGACGTGGCCACAACACGTTATTCCAGCTTCGCTCTTTGTAGCAATCGTAATATATGTCCCAGTTTTTCATCCTCTTTCAGCCGGACCATCCCATCGCACCTCCTGAATGACGGTGATGACTGCCTTATAGGCTTCTAGGGGGAGTCAGGGAGCACTTAGTTAACTAAGGGTACCAAGCAAATATTTGTGTAGATTGTAAAGGGTGGTAAAATTGTAAGGGCCGAAGTTGAATGTGAACCACACCTAAATGTCAAGTTTTTCTCCGCACTTCATTTGACATTTCTCAATTTCAGACTAACTCAATTTGAACCATGGAAAAATACACAGTCGAGGAACGCGTTAAAGTTATTCAGACTTATACTGAAAATTGACGTTCAAATCTAAATGCATATCGTGCATGCAAATCTAAATCGTGATAGTGCTGCTGAAGAGTCGTCCACTTCAACTGGTCGTCGTGCCCGAAAATTGCACCACTCAAGCTCGTCGTTGATGAACATTATGCACAAAGACTTGCATTTACACGCTTACAAGGTACAAGGTAACTCAAGAACTCAAGAACTTGACCATTTCAAGAGTCGTCAATGGTCAGAATGGTGGCAAGATGAAGCACATTTTCACGTCAGTGGATTCGTCAATAAGCAGAATTGCCACATTTGGGCGAATGATAATCCAAGAGTGACTGTCGAAACACCAATGCACCCACAAAGAGTGACTGTTTGGTGTGGTTTATGGGCTGGCGGCATCATCGGGCCGTATTTTTTCCAAAAAAAGGCAGTTACTGTGAACGGTGTTCGCTATCGTGAAATGATTGATTGAACTTTTTATGAACCGAATTGGAAGATATGAATGTGGACGATATGTGGTTTCAACAGGACGGTGCCACTTACCACACAGCTAACGAAACAATGGCTCTTTAGCGAGACAAGTGCATTGGCCGTGTTATCTCACGTGGTTGCGATGTCAATTGGCCGCCAAGATTTGTCTTTGGGGTGTACGTCGATAAGCCAGCAACAATTCAAGAGCTAAAGGATGAGATACTTCGGCACATTAACCGCATAGAACCTCAATTATGCTTCAACGTCATCTAAAACTTGGACTATTGGATGGAGGTGTGCCGCCGAAGTCGCGGCGGCCATTTTGCCAATTTTTCTTTTCATAATAAAAAGAAATGACAATAATTTCCTAAATAATTTGTGTTATATTCAAATTCAACATCGGTCCCTATAATTTAACCACCCTTTATATGTGCGAGTTGTTCGCCGACTGTGTTAATTGCACGGTGTCATGCAAAAGCTCTTTGAAATAATTCATTGGAATCAGGCTGACTACTTTGAGACTCTGGGATGGGCAACGTTGACAGTGATCAGTAAGGCATTTTTAAAGGATTCTCATCTTCCAACTGCTCCAACGGAAGACTACCTATGACCTCTTCACACCGGCGCGGTGGTGATGTTTTCGTGAGTGTATTGATCGACTCTACGACTCTGGGCTGCAAAAAAAATTACAGCGGTCTGTAAGGCTCAGCCTGACTACCTTTATGAGAAACTCACCTTTTGTCGATCAAGTCGTAATATTACGTTGCAACCTTCTGTCCAAATAAAGGGTGATTTTTTTAAAGCTATAGGAAAGTTTTTCCAAAATACATAAAATTCAGAAAAATGCATGAAATCTTTATTTGAATCGATAGTCCATTTCATATAATTTAATGTTTGAAGATTATTTCATGCAAATGTTGACCTTGACTGCGCCTCAAATGGTCCATCCGCTTAGTCCAATTTTGGCATACGCTTTCCAACATTTCGGCCAGTATCTCACGAATAAATGCTTCAATGTTGTCTTCCAATGCGTCAATTGAACGTGAAATAAAATGTTCACCGAAGTCGCCTTTCAATAAGTCCATTGTTGCGCGTGCTGTGTGGCATGTGGCATCATCTCACCAATGATGCCACCAGCCCATAAGACGCATCAAATTGTGACTTTGGTAGCTCTTGCAATGATTCTGGCTGATATTCACTCTAAAATCGACAATTGGGCTTATTTACGTACCCATTGAGCCAAAAATGAGTTCGTCGCTGACCATAATATGGAAGAAGCGCGCAATGAACTTTCTTAACAGAGCACGCAGTTTGATAAAAAACCACTCGTGTTGTGCGTGCTACTGTTCTCTCACGAGTGGAAGGAACCTACAGTTTTACGCCGACTCCGAACGGCCAAGTTTGAGAAGCTTTTTCTAGACAGGAAATACACATAGCATTGTCAGTGACTCGAAAGACGTGGGGCCGTGAAAGTTATTTTTGTCGCAAAGAGGAGCAATCGAACCTAATATGTCGAGGTTTGGGTCGACGCACATAACCACAACTTGACGTCCCACAAATTGCTATAGATGCTACTCAAAATGTCTACTTCCACAGGATTCTGCCCATTGGTTGATGGATTGATTCAATCGCAATCATCTTAGGCTACCATCGGACTTCTTCGCTACCTCACATCGCTGCAAATTTATAGGCTCACCTATCTATGACATCAGCTGTAGATGCTTAAGGTGCTCCGATAACTTGCTTTTCCCACTCCAAGACATCCAGTTTTTTCCAACAGCTCTTTGGACGATGTGTACCGTTCAGCCTGTCAAACACATCCAAGTCAAGTCAAGTCACATCCAACTTGCTGGCATTCATCGATATCTTTTTTCAGAAATTTTAGAAAAGCCAAACACGGTATCTTTCGTCGTAAGCCATCAGTCCCGCAGCTGCTCCGTTCACAGTGCTTTCATAACAAGCGTAGTAAAACAATTCTTTGAGCAAACAATTCTGCGACATCCCCAAAAGACGCCACAAAACCATTCAAAACTAATTAAATTCACGAACAAATCACCACCACCGCCCCATTCTGGGCTCGAAACTTCAAACTCACCCCCCCACCCCACAGCCAACCGCAAGAACAGACGAGCGAATTCAACTTAAGTTTCATTTCGACGAGAGACTTTGAAAGCCAAACACTCATGGAATCCTTCGGCGGCGGGCGGGAATGCCTTGAAAGAAAAGAGAGCTACCCCACGATAGAAGATAAATTATTTTCATAAATTCAACAACCCCCGCTGTGCGCCTGGCTAGATGAAATAAATAACGACCCATCCACACGTGGCCCGATGTGTGCGGTGGGCGAGCGAAAGTTCGCCGAATTTAATAATCCCGCTCATCATTTCCTGGCGAAACTTTTCACAATGCTCATCCTCTGCCCCTGCTGGGATGTGTGCTCCTTTTCCAGCCAAACACACGCACGCGGTCTGCAAAAGCGGCGAAGCTCACCGTCTGCCTTAACTCCACATAATCCGGACGCCACCTTCGAACAATAACACATCGGAGTGCCCCACCACACCACTGGAAGCGAAACAAAGAGTCTGCGAATTTTTTTTCATTTTAAATCGAATGACAATGGCGTCGCAATCTGCCGTCCCCGATCGAGTGTCGGGCGTCAATCGAACAAATTCACCTAAAAACCGATTGGCAAAGTGACAAATTGAATGACGAGGGTTGGGCGTCCCGTGAAAGTGGCGCGTGGCGACGAGAAGGGCAAATCAATGATTCACTGAATTCCTTGCGGCTTCCATTTGCAGCACACTCATTCTCCTCTGGCGTATACGTAATCAAAGCGGGCAAAGAAATGCGCGCTGAATTCGGGGCGAAAACTCAATTCATTACCGTTAGCGAGTTAATTACCAACCAGGGAGTGATGGATCCTCCTTCGTCGACTTCTCGCTTCCGGTGCGAGGCGGGTTCGGTCGTTGCCCGTCCAAGGATCACCCGGGGACTCGTGGGCGATTCAGGGATTTGCCAGATTGTTAGTCAATTAAAAGTTATTAGCCAAAGAGCACATCCACCAGAGAAACTTTCACTTCATTAAATCCCGGCCCGATAATTAAGGTCTTTGCCTTTATTTTTATACCACGTTATTTTATTCGTTTTTGCCTTTGCTGTCATCATTCGCGCAAGGATTATCGGGGTTATTGCGGCTGATAAAATGCCACGCAATTTATTGACGCAAATGAAAATTCATCGATGTGCAGCCGCAGACGCATTAAAGCGGGGTATTCAGTAGACGGCCGGGCTTCGGTCCTCCGGGCAGCTGGGTGGCGGCTTGATGTCTGATTTTCAACTAATTACTGACATTTTGTTCTTTTCGTTGCGGTCGACGCTGGTGTCTGGGTCGGAGAGCCATTAATTTCAACGAAATGGTTTGAATATCAATTTATTAGCGTCGTTCGTTCGTCGGCGGCGAAATGAAAAGTAATGTCGGCCGGGGAATTACTTTTGAAGAAACTTTTTCTGCCGCTTCGATCCGTGGACCAGACAAACGTCACAGATTGATGCTGGTGGTGGGCTGCGGGGAGGGTTTTTATTCTCTGATTGGACCACCAACTGTGAGCGGTTTAAACTTTATCACGAGCGCTAAGGATGTGTGGTGGGATGTTTCCCGGGGGAAATCAAATTGTTGAGTGGGGTGTGAGGGGCGACGCGATTTGGCATTGTGTCCTGGGTGCTAGGGAGTAGAGACTACATTTTGAAGGAAGACACAACATTAGCAGCGCGGCTGTGGAAGGCTTAACTTTTAAGACAATCGTCTCTGGTCGCCGTCGTCAGGTTTTCACCTACTTCTGTTCTGTGTACTTCTTAGTCGAGTCAGTGACGTTGACTTCTCTAAGAAGGGATTCTAGTTGATGAATTGGAATTGCTGCGGTGACTAAGACTCTGATTGGTCGCGTTAGCTAGTCTCTAAGGCGTTAAGAATTGTCAAGCAGTTGGCTTGGCGCCTTCCTTCAAAATCAACAACACTTCGATCGGACTTTCCTAAAAGTTACCACTGTCATTTGGCTTCGTTAAGTTCCTCGAAACTGGGATCCCATACAGGGACATTATTCCAAGAAGTAATTTTTGTTTTGAAGAAATTCGCAGCTCTTGTCAGAGAGACATGGATCCTATTTCGATGACTATGCGCATCTTCACACTGACGGAGACGGACGAGCTCCATACTTGTCTTCCCAAACCTGTGAAGCGTGCTGCCAGCAGAAGTTAAAGCACTTCATGCAGCACTGGGACAGCTTACGTGGAATCGAATATCCGCTTATGAGTATCCGCACTTTGCCGCTAAAAAGCGGGCATGCCAGTCAAGGACCCCGATATTGTGTCTATCAAGTTCGTGTCGTCGAAGTCTTGCGTACCGGTCCACAGAGACATTCAGTCGAATTTAGTTATCACCTATGCAACAGCTTGATTCATGGATATCTCATTACTTACTTATCAGGCCTACAATCCACGAAGGAACCTGTACAATTGATCTGCCTTCCTTTGCTGACGGTCCTGGGCACGCTGCTTCTAGTCATCAAGGCCAATCTGTCTTCCATCTGCATCGGCCATTTGTTCGATGTGGTAGAGGCAGTGTAGTCGACGGACTACGTCCACGTCCTTGCACAGCTCGTACAGTTCGCGGTTATGCTTACTCCCCCATTCGACTTCCTCGCAGACGAGACGTCTTGTGTAAGCGCCTCGAACCACACGTCAACAGCCTGATTGGTCAATATCAATGCGGTGACCCATCGTCCTTAAGGCCGCGTATGACAGTATTTACAGAGACGAGCTTCACAGCGCCTTGTCTAAATTTGGCATCCCTGCAGAACTCGTCCTTCTTTGTGGAATGACGATGAAATTGCCCGATGCTCCGTCAAGGTCGGTAGAGATTGTACTGAGACCTTTGATTTCAAAAAAGACTTTAAACAAGGCGACGCAGTATCATGCGACTTTTTTAAGATAATTCTCGAGGAGATCGGAATTATGGAACTCAGACGACAACACCAGAAGCACGATCTTCCACGAGTCTGTGCAACTGCTCGTATATGCCGACGACAGGCTGTCGGTGGGGCGTTTGTGAGCGTCGAGAGGGAAGCGGCTATGTTAGGTTTTGCGGTGAACGAAGAAAAGACGAAGTACTTGCTGTCTACAAAAATAGGTCCATCAACACCGACATCTTGGACAAAGTGTCACAAAAGACGGATACAGCTTCGATGTAGTTAAGTACCTTGTCCATCTAGGCTCTGCAATAAACTCCGGAAATGACTTAACCGTCGAGCCCGTGGGCTTAGGTGGCAATTGAAAATTAAAACCCTGCCTCGGAAGACCAAGCATTTCCTATATAAGACCTTGAGACTGGTCATGCTGGCCAAGAAGCATTTACTAATGAAAATGAAATAATGCATGGTTGCTTCGAGAAGTTGCGAAGAATGTGTTTTGAAGAGAAGATCGAAAGACGAACTTTACGAACTCTACGAGCTGTACAAAGACATTGGCCTAGTCAAACTAATTCGATTGTCTCGACTTGGATGGCTAGAGAGAATGGGCACTAACGCTCCGGCTCCGAAAGTCTTCGAGGCCAACGCCGAGGGACAACGCGTTGGAAGACCTCGCCTCCGATGGCGTAACCAGCTGGAAAGAGATCTCAATTAACTGGGTGTAGCAAACTGGAGGCGTCCAGCCCAAGATCGTGCTAGTTGGAGAGGAATGCTGACTGAGGCCCAGGTCCACACCGGACTGTTGCGCCGCGCAAAGAAGAAGAAGATGACGGAATGAAGCCTTTATTCGCGCAGTTGGTGCCCTCGGGAGGCAGAAACTTCCACACTGGATCGCGAAGGCAATCAGTTGTTAAACTTCTCCGAGGACATCAGCATGTTTCCTTTGATTTGGATCTGGTTTCCCTCAGCAGCAGTGTCTCGAAAGTGTATCATCGCACAGTAATGTCCACCCATGCACATCAGCGGTTATCGCACTTAATCACCACTCCGCTCGAAGTACTCAAACGTCACACCCGTCGTATCACTTTGTAGCAGCAAACAATTTTTATATCACGGCCGTAAAGAGAGCGACACAGCCCCTTGTTCCACCGACAGCCACTTATCCGAACAATAAAAAGATTTACGCTTCCTCGATTTATAGCTCGTCGCTCCGAATGACTCGACCGACAGGACAACGCCGTCAAAGGTCCCTAATTCCCCGTTCACAAACGTCAACAGCAGCAGAAATCCACCCCCGCGCCGGTGACAGAAAAATAACCCTTTTCAGTCCAGCGCCGGAATTCACGTTCGTCAGGCGTCGCATGTCACGCAAATCGAGTTACGAGACCCTTTTCCCGTCAAATTCTTTCCACAGCACGCCCGCAAGAGCCAATGCCGACACGAACGGATGGTGATACACATATCAATTTGGTGAATATTAGAATCAGCCAGCCCCCACCGCCCCCTCGACATCCACCGCATCGATATGGAAAATTACGGGCATGCCGACAAAGACTCCGCTTGGGGCCAGGCAATCCTTTCATTTTTATGTCACATCCCCGTGCCGCCGTGCCGTGCCGTCCTGTTGCGGTGTGAAAGGATTCGCATTCCAGCGTGCGGGCGACCTTGCGACGACGACGTTGACATGAGCACAGCATTCAACACGACCCCGTCCCGGTCCCCGGCGACCGACCGTGCCACGTCGACAACATTTACGAGCGTGCCGAGAGTGTGTCTGGCATTGCCGAGGATGCGAGCGTAGAGCGCAAATAAAAATAATAACGCAACGAGATCTTGGGTGTTTTTGCTTTTATTAGAAACAAAATTGTTTAAATGCGTCACATCCAAGCGACAAACATACACAGAGACGTTAAGGTCTGCTTAGGCCTAACTTTGGGCTCACAATCAGTAAATTAGAGACTTAAGGTTTAACTTTTTTATTTTTTGAATTAACGTGTAATTTTTTTGTTTATTCTGGTTTAAGTCCGTCCACTGCGGAATAGTTGTCTACACGAGTACGAGTATATGCTTTAAATGATATGACGGATACTGTTGCTGTGTTGTTAGTGTTGTGTTGATGTGCGGGTGTGTGAAGAGATCCTGTCCTTTGCGGCTGGATGGGGATGCTGCCTTCCGGGCTGGGCTTAGACGCCGCGGTACTTCCTTATGAGCATCGCCCATACGTCGGGGTAGCGTGTCTGCAGGAATGTTGTCAGCTTCTGGGCGTTCTGTGCCTGCTGTGGGGAGCAATTTCTGCAGTTGCGTAGGATCACTTCGGGGAGAGCGGCTGAAAAGAAAAATTAACAGGCATTAGTTTAGCTTTGCGAGGTAATATTTTTTTTCAATTTATTTTCAAATTCAACGCCTGCTGAGCTGATTAGACACGATGGTGAGAGGATGACAAATTTGGTAAAGAATGTGGTTCCTCTTAGACTAGGTGAATTTGAAGTCGCTTTGTGGGCACTAAGGGTGCTGTTTATAGGGGATCGTGTTGAGGACCCTCCCTACGTAGCTCTGAACATGCTCCTCAACCTCATTCGACATACAGACAGCGGTAAGCTCCACACGTTAACTAGACATAGATCCACACCCAAAGACAAGTAAACTCTTTTCCGGGAACGACTTGCCAACCAGGCTAGTCTTCCCAGATGGACCGAAGACGGGTGGTGGCACGGGCGCGGATGTCTATTATATCCAAGCTAGCAAATTACTGAAGCTTCTTTCAGGCAGAATCTGTATCGACAAGGGAATGTCATGTAGGCTGCGGGCAAATATCTTGGTGCGGTCGCATTGAACACATGCCCCAATTGCCGCCTATCGCCAAGATGGCTACTTCTCTGGGTGCTGGGACACTGTGACACCCGCTAAAGCGGACACAAGCTCTATACCCTTTCGGGATGGAGATCTGTTCTCTATGCCAACAGCCACCGCAACAACTCTGCTGAAGCTTGAAACGCTTGCTCATACAAATCAATGGTCGACTGGCAAAGAATGGCCTCCTCTCGATCAAAGACGTCCAATCAGCTTGATCAGAATGAGTGGACAGAGTGACAGAGCTCTGATTGGCGTTGGAACACTAGGGATGGCTTTCCCTAAAATGACTTTTGCAGAAGAAACTATTTCACGTCTAGTCTGTAATTGCAGCCGAATCTTCCTAGGTCTGCCTGACCTGAGTAGCATTACCGCCAGTCCTCTCCAGTAATCCTCCACTTTCCGGAATACGATCAAGTAGATTTACATGATAACACAATGGGCCTAAGATCACTTCACTCTGTTTTCCGGTATATTACGTAGATTAACAGAATGGGCCTAAGCTGGCTTAACTGTGTCTTCCCTATATTACGTAGATGACCCCGACTACGACTGCAGAGAACAAAATAAGCAAATCAGAAGAACAAGAATAACGCAGGAGAAGATTTAGCGACTCAAACACTATCTAAGCCCACATCTCCGAGCTGTCAATGGTCGACGTCATGTTTACACCCTGAAGGCCTTCCGGCGACATAAAAAACGAGGATGTCATGCGCTCTCACAACCCGAGCCTACGCTGGGACTGCTCACACTGGACCCCTCCGAAGCCCATGTATCTACTCTCTCCGCGGCATTAATGTTATCACTTGACAGAAAAAAACTAAACATAGGTTAGGATAGGTTAGGATATTTGACTGATCGCGAAATTGCCAGCACACTTAGACCATTGTTGGCCCATTGTGATAGCCAGTGCCGTTAATTGGATGCCAACGGCGATGACTGGACCAAATGTGAAAAGCAGGTAGAAGCGTATTGACTTTTGCTTTCACTGGGATTCGAACATGGAACCCCTGTAACCAGGAACTCAACCAACTGCACCATCCAGTCGTTAGCCACTACACTTATATATGCTTTGCAGGAGCGATGAAACCCTCTGCGTTGCCTCAGGTGAAAACGATTACAGAGCACGTCCTCTGCTGTTCCCACTGTTCCACCTTTATTCTGATCATGTAACAGTGAGGGCTGAGGGTTTGGGCTCTGTCCCAGATTTTTGAGTCTGAAGGCTCCAGATGGAGTGTTCTTCCTCGAAGACAATTACCAACAAGTACCAACTGAAGCCTAATTGAGCAGAGTGTGTAGCTCTCGCCTATCATCCCAAACATGCTTCATCGGTGCCAAGCTTAAATTGTGTGGTTTTGATGCATCAATTGTTGCACAGTTGAAGGCTCTTCCAAAATGAAAAAATAAGACAATCTTCGAACTGATTCATTGAGGATTTGGCCAGACGAACGAAAGATGCAGCCAAAAAGAGGATTAACACATTTTCCCTCGGGATATGGCAAATTTCCAGAAGGAATCTAGCGGAGATTAGCGATGGGCAATTGCGAATAAAAACAATCGAATAATTCGATTGTTCTAGCAATCGCAATTATTCGAATTCGAATTGAGCGGCGTCGATTGTTGAATTTCGATTCATGTAGTTCCGATTCAAATCGCCAACGAATGTGTGTATTCGCCGATTCTTCGAGTCGGAGGGAGATCACCAAATTGTGTGTATCCGCCGATTCTCGCAATTGCCCATCTCTTTTTCATTTCGTTTCACTACTAAAATTTAAATTGTACATTTATGAGAGTGAGAGTACAAACCTCTCACTCATTGGGTGAGAAAGACGAAGAATACAGTCGAACCAACAAAATTCAAATAGCCACGGAAACCAATATTGTTCAGATATTTGGTTTGAATTGTAGAAAATTCGATTTAAGGATGTTCCAATTACAGAGGTTTGGCTGTATTTCCATTCCCAATGTTCCTATTTTGGTAGGTATAGTTTCTTATTGGAGACACAGCCTTACGCTGATTTTATACACTGACACCAACATATGAATAAATCGAGGAATTAGTACCCGGCATTCTGTTGGTGGTAGTAGGCACTGAGAATAATCGACTCGATTCGATTATTATTCAATTGTTTTCTGATGAGACCTAGCGGAGATTCACATTTTTTGGAGCCATGTTGTTAGATATGTGCTCTCACGGCCACAGTGTATGCATGTGTCCTGCGTCCAGCCAGTGGTGACACTTAACAAACATTCTGCAATCGCACAAAGGTTGCAATAAGTTGTCGGTGTATTGTGGTGTCCCGTGACATTATGGGTATGTGCGTCCCAGCCTCGACGTCGAAGTTTCGATTCCTGCTCTGTGCTACAAACGAAATGTTCACGGCAGCACCTCTTTCGAGTCACTGACAAAGTCAACAAGTACTTCTATCTCGAAAACGCTTCTCAAACTTGGCCTATCGGAGTCGGCATAAAACTGTAGGTTCCTTCGACTAGTGGGAGAACAATAGCGTCCACAACACGAGTGGTTGCTGAGACGCTAGGCCCAGGCCCTCTACGGGCTGTAGCGCCTTCCATATTATATATTATTATTATAAAGGATTCACAGTATTCCATCATCTGGACCATCATAAGTGGACGCAAGTTCGGGGACTGAACGTCAACCCAGATAAAACGAAGTTGCTGCTGTTTACAAACAAGAGAATCATACCTGACTTTAACTGTCCAAATATCAGTGGCGTCAAGCTCCAACTCCTAGAGCCACCAAAATGCGTAGGTATTATACTCGATTCCCAACTTATGTGGAAGGTTGACACGGAGGATCGTAAGGCGACGGCCTATATGGCGTTCTGTACGTGCCGACGTGTCTTTTGGAAAACCCAGTGTCTCAAACCTCGAGTGTTGTTGACAAACGGTTTTCTGATATGCTGCAAAGAGCTTGAAAAGAAATATCTCCTAAGGCAGTCACAAAACTACAAGGATCGTCCTGCCTAGCGAAAACAGTGCGTCTCCAACAACACCCAGCAGCAGCAGTCGAAACTATCTTATTCCTTTGTCCACCCGACCTATTCTGGAGCTACAGTGCAGCTTCATCGGCTCTGAGGCGCAGAGGGGCGGGTTTTTGGAAGAAAAAGCCATACGATCACACGCTTTAACACTCAGAGGTTGGGCAGGAGCACCACTCTCCCTACGGGAACTGAATATATCAATCAAAACGATATCTATCTTCTCCAACAGACAAGTGGCAATAAAAGTCATAACATTGCACATCTTGACTTCGAAACTTGTCATGTTATGCTGACCACGTGTCAGTGAGAAAGAAAATCGCTTGCAAACCCTTACGCGCTCATAACGCTTAGCCCTGAAAAGATGAAAGACAAAGCTACAGAACAAACTTTAACTCTGACCGACGCGGAATATAAAGAAATCAAAATCACTTATCGGTCTTAGCAGTGACGTGCGTACACTTATACGGGTCCTCACTGGATACTGTGCAATAGACAACATCTGCTTTGCGAATGCAGAGCCCCAACAAGGAAAAGGAAACAGTACTTGTGGAAACACAACTTTGCAGAGCTGGGGGATTAGTGTGGCGTAGAGCTGAAAAACATCTTACAACTTCAAATGCCATAGGAGGGTTTTAGTACAATAAAAGGTAGTGGTACAAGAAAATTATGGAGAGAATGGCCCCAACTGGTTGGTCGAAGCTGGCCGCGTCCGCATGGTCGCGAGGGCACGCAATCACCTGCCACCTGCCAACCTACCTATCGACTTATAAGAAACAGATCCAATTCCGATGGAGCAGTACAGGTCGGTCTGCGGGTTAACTCGGTTTGTCAGCTCGAGTTGACTCATCTCTAATTTTGTATTTAATTGCCTAAAAACATGTTGACCACGACTACTTTTTGCCACCAAAGATGCGGTCCGAATTTCCGCTGCATTTCCAAATAATCACGTCAACTACACGTCCCTACCCAAAGTGCATGTTTCCGCTCGCTTAACAGCCCTCCAAAGTAGTTCCTTCCTCAGCAGCCATCAGCCCCATCAACCAGAGTCGAGCAATTAAATTCCTAGTTCAACCTCCTCTCCTACAATCATTCCAAACAAAAACTACGGGCTGTAGCGCTCCTCAAATTATTATATTATTATATATTACAGAGTAGGGCGACACTCAGTATGCAAAATATTAATCAATTTCATCACACGATGGCGACATTAAACTTCTTCCACTTCATTGCAGCTTTAGCGACCCGTCACACTTAATTTTAAAATTTGAAGCACTTAAAAAAGACAAAACAAAATGGGCACCTCGCCAGAGACCAAGATTATTGATTTTCGCAAGGATCACTCTGAACTCTTCACATTGTTCACATCCGCTTGTGTGTATCCCAGTCTGAATAAAACATAGGCGACGCCTATCCTTGGCATCTTGCCTGATTGAAATAAACCATTCATCATGCCTACCACTCAGCTGCACATGAATAAATAAACCGCTAGGCGTTCACGTTAAGCTAGATGTTAACAGGCTCTTAATCGCCCATCCAATAACTTATTCATAACTGCTCGGTTGGGAGTTGTAGGCCAGCCTTAAAATCCAACAGGTGCTCTGAAGATTACAGGGAATTTATTCTTTCCTCGCATAATGCGTATTTATGGGTTTCTTTAATTTTTGCAGCAATTTTAAAACCAACCTCAGTTGTGGTCGTTTGGAGGTGGGATGCCAGAAGGCGGATAGGGGACTTGGTCTTCAGTAGATGCTGGACTACAAAATGTTCAGTAATCCGCCGTTCTGCAAGTTCTAGGATATTTCTCAGTGCAATGCTCTGTTAAAGGATGATCACAGTCTGGATGCAGAAGACGTGCACATGATATGCTGTTTAAAGACAAATGGGATGAGAAAATAAGAAGGTACTAAAATTATGCAGCAGAGCCGCCGAAAATGCAAGTCTCTGCAAGGTTTCCACTTGAAATTCACCGAACACAATTTATCTCATATGGGTGGCGCTTCAGCCCGGAGAGGGCCAGGGCCTAGCTTCTCAGCAGCCACTCGTGTTGTGAGTGCAATTGATCTCTCACGAGTCGAAGGGATCTGCAGTTTTATACCGACTCCGAACTAGAGGTGTGCCAACCCGAAAATTTCTTAACTATAGCTGGAATTGATGTTGATGAGTTGCAACTCGAGTTGGCTGACTCGGTTTTTCTAAAACAATTTGTGATGTAATAATGGGTGAGCTTGTGTAGAAATATTTAAAATATAGTACACGAATTTAGTGACGAAAAGGAACTTTATTATATATAATTCAATGCAGAGCAAAAAATAAAAAATAAATTAACCCGTAAGCCCAAAATTAATCTATTCCGGTTTATTGAAAACTTCTCAAGCAAGAGATTTGTTTTCCTGTGGACTGCCGTCATTTGGTTTATAATTGAAATCATATCCACAAAATGGAAGCCCAAAGAAGAAGAAAATGTTGAGTTCAAGGAAAATGTGGAAAACTATTTAAAAAAGCTGAAAAAAGTAGTCGGTTAGGTTATAGTGGCTGACTGCTGAGGGCTGTCACATTTAGGCCAGAGTAAGCCCATACTGATACCAAGCGGATTGACTTCTCCTGACATCGGAACCAGTTGATGCTTGTAGTGAAGCGGTTTAGCTGGACTATGCTGGCGCTGTTTAGTTTATTGAGGTTGTTCAAGTAGCACGCCCCTGGGTGAGGGAACCTACAACCAGCCAAAGCGCTGCAGGAGCAGACTAGGTGATTTCCTCTGCAGAAATCCTTATATGGGGCACCCACCGTCCGAGCATGAGTGCCACTTGCACAGTTCTCGATTATGACTCCTATGAGAGTCCCTAATGAGGGCTTGCTGAGTCTAAGTAGACTAAGCGCCCGTTTAGGTTAAATAATGCCCAGATTTCTTTTGTTTTAGGGCAGGTGGTGCCTTCTAGTCATTTGTCATTAGTGGTTTTGATTGTGTGAATCTTCAAACGATGGAAGGTGGTACCCCTGCTTTTGATAGGGATGTGGTTGTACCACACCTGGCGAGTTATCGGCCTTGCAGGTTCCCTGGTATGTCACAGTGTCCCAGCACATGAAATGAATGTTAAAATGCTCAGCCATCTCGTTAAGAGACAGCCTGCCATTAAGGGAGTTAAGGGATAGAGTCAAACATGGCATTGTCCAGCGATTCTATAGCAGCCTGATTGTCCGAACAGGTGGTTTTCAGTTGAATCACCGATGACGCAACACAAAATGCATTCGTTCGCACTGGGTCAAGCCATTGACCTATTATACTGACAGTGCATCGCCGGCGTTACCGGCAGTAATTTAGGCTAAGACACAATTGTAATTCGCAGAGTAAGCTAGATTTAAGTATAAAGGAGGAAAATAAATCATGAATATATGTCAGTCAGTTAATAGAACTTTCTGAACGCCTTATAAAACGTGGTGGTGGAAAGGTTATGGTGTGGGGTGGGCAGCCTTTTCCTAGTACGATGTTGGTTGGGCATATTGTGCGCATTAATGTACGGATGGAAGCCTTTAGCTTTTGAGAATTTACCAGTATCGTTAATTTTTCAACAGGTCAACGACCCTAAGCACACTTCACGATTAGTGAACAATTGGTTTCAGGAAGAAATGCTAAAGGTTCTCAGCTGTCCAGCTCAGAGTCCTGATAGCTGATTGAATTAAGAGCTTAATATCAACAACTTGAGGAAACATTCTAGTAAAACGATGTCAGGACTTGGTAGCTAGTTTACCAAAACTCTGCTAGGGAAATGATCTCTGCTGGACACATATCAATGATCAAAGCAGTATACAAGAAATGTGCTTTTAGATAGCGGTAAAGTCCCAGTTCAGATATCCCATGCGAAAGATCCGTTTGGTACAAATGAAAAAAATATGTGTTCAACATTTACAGTGTTTCTAGTTAGTTTTCCACCACTGTACATATGTACATGTTTTAAAACATGTTTAAAAAATATTTTTTTCTCCACACTGGTTAGGGGTCTCCTAAGTTCCTTTGAAGGGTTCCCTTTCCCCCTGCAACAGAAGGCAATGAAATGTATTCGATTTTATTGCAGAATTATTTTTTTAATCTCGTCCAGAGTTCTAAACAAACAGTCAAACAGTCACTGCTGGGATATTTTATTCCACCCATATTCTAAAGCCCAAGTTCATAAAAACAATAAATCTGTCCAGCGGGATGTTTATTGATTAGAAGTTCAAACTTTGAACGCACTCTGCTGGAAGAAACCTTTCAGTTTTTCCAAATTCCTCGCTGAAGCAGTCCTGCTCGGGTGATTTCACAGCCATTTCCCTGAACAATGACGGGATTTCTCATCTTTATCGGTCACAATGGTAAGCAGACAAACAGCCCCGAGTTGACGGTCAAAGTTTCCCTCCAACTGAACCCGGTTTCTCCGTCGATCCACAGTGCGGAGCATCATCTGCAGCAATGAGTCTGAGTGAGTCCATAAACGGAGCACAATGGCGCAGCCATTGTTTTGTGTGCGAATCTGAAAAGACATTCATTCCTCGAATAATCCTTCTAAACAATCCAATCATCATTCGTTGGCATGCCGACATGCACATGCCATGGCCATCGAGCCAAATCCCTGAGAGCAGACTCAATTGTTCTCATGTCGTGACACGGTGCCCCTGCCGACTTCCACAAAAATGCTAGTTCCACCAAGTAAATCCCCGAGCCGTTACCATCGCACATCAGTACTAAATCACCGGATTCAGCGGCTTACCCGGGGAAGGCTAAAAGTGGATGGGAATACTTCTCAATTAGAATCCACTGCATCCCCGTCAAGGACCTTCACGTATGAATTTTATTTGCATCGAAAATTTGAGTCGATTGTAGTTCCGCTCCTCCGGCCGCCGTCGTGTGCGGAGAATAGACAAAAGGAATTTCTTCAATTAACTTGAAGTGTTTACTCCCACGAATTGGTTTACACAAAGTCAATCTGACTGCCCTGGGAGGGAACCATACACACATCCCATCTGAGAGTGAAGTCCATGATTTACGTCTCATCGACTTTGAGGAGCGGGGCACATCCTTTTGTTGGCTCGGATTTGTGTGCTGACTTCCTGCCGGCACCGAACGGAGAAGTTCGTGCGTTGTAGGGAAATTGAGTTTCCCCGGTTATCCTGTCTATCCTGTCGACGATGTCTATGCGTTGTGCTTGGGGGAGATACAACAATCTGTTCTCCTCAAACTATCTGTCTTATGGCAAATGGGGATTGAATTAGGGAAAAACTTGTTTCACTGGATTACGGAAGAGATATTCGATTCAATCTGGAAGCACCCCCCACACATGCACACCCGCCGGAGCGAGCGAGCGTTGTCTTCAGTATCAGTCATCTTAATTGGTTCGATTCAACTGCATGTTTGGGTTAATTGAAAACGAAACGGTTCCCATCAGCAGGCCGGATCAGAGGTTAATTCTGCGAGCTTTACTGACTGAATTTTAGGTGAATTTTCGGCTCCTTCTTCCCCCTCAGTCGCACATCTGCCACAAGGAGGGGGCAACGCAGAAACAACTTTCAACTGGCTGCCAAGCGTTTTCGAGTCACTCGTCCGGAATTGTTTGCTCGCCCCGATGTGTTTATTTGTGTTCAAAGTCCTAGCTGGCACTGGGCGCATGGAAAAACGAGTGGCTGCCGGGTGGGAATAAAATGCTGCTTTTTGGAGAGTGTCCAATTCAAGGCAGAGAAGAATGCTTTACACTCCGAAAAGAATTCCCATTCAATTCTCAGTATTTTGGTTTGACATTTTGCCAGGATAAGAGGCAGAGAGTGGGGCGCAGACGAACTGTTAACAACAATTTGACTTTGAAATTGGTCTTGGAGGGATTGGTGGGGTGATTGGTAAGACAACTGCGAACTGGTGGTGGACGGGCTTTTTAAATTAAAATGGTTTCGACGCTAAGTTCTCTCGGGGACTTTAGAAACGTCTTATCGACGACGTGTGTCTGCTTGAGGACACTTCTGTTTCCTTCGACTGGGAGGTGGGATTTTAGGCGAATTTGAAATAAGCCGATTAATCCGATCTTAATCGGGCGTCCCTTGCGATTTAGCTCGGGGTTAGAGATTGTTTTCTAATTAATGGAAAAAGATACTTAGGAGAGACTTAAGAGACGTTGTGTGCAGAGTACCAGCGACTGCTGTGCTTTTTTATGCACGAGCAGACACTGGGACTTCCAGATAATATCCTCCACCAACTTAGCCGTTCTAATCGGGTCTACGGTCATGAAATATTCAAGAGATTATCAGCAGCCATCCCCATTGTCCGTACGGCAAGTTTCGTTCTTCAAGTGTCCTAAAGGCGGAAAGATAACCAGATTCCATTTATATATATGACCCCATAGAATTTACAGTAAAGCGTTTTTGTTGATTTCCTGGGTCATCTTTCGAGCGCAACAGCGGCGCTGTTAGGCGTATCTATGACTTCTGCACACCGTTGGTGACGATATTTTACGTCTATTAATCGTTTCCGAGAGTTTGGTGCGGATCCGACAACTTTGAATTTTTGACCCCAAGATAGTGACAGTGGTTAGTAAGGCTTTTTGTTGATTTTCGGGGTCGGTTTGTCACTTTTCCTAGCTGTGGAATAAACGTTCGTTGTTTTTGACGACAGATTATCGCTAAACGCAGCCATCAGCGACGTAAGTGCGATGCGTAACCAGCATCAACGATATGGGGTGAGGACAGCCAGTCGAGAGTGAGGTGGCTGTGATTAACAACGAGTCGTAATCGATAACTTGGTAAATCCGTGCGTTAATGTGGCCAACTGGCAGTATGCACCAGCCAAACTTACTCCAGTGTGGGCTCATTCTGCCACATTCGGATTCATTCCTCCCTGCAAACCAGTTGATGATTTTGAAAAACTGTAGACTGACACAAATGTTGCTCATCTTCTTCTTCATTGGCTAGCGTTCATTTGTAGCTGCTTGCACTCCTTTTTTTTTGAGTCGAAGACTCTCCGGACCGGAGCATTGGAGTCGCTCTACTTGACCTAATCATCTGAGATGAGAGGTTCGAACTCGTTTAACCAGATCGATGTCGAAGTAGAGCCCGTACAGTTCGTCGTTCAGTCTCGTACTCCACACATCATTAGTACATACGGGAGCGGGGACAATGCGAAGGAGTTTCCTCTCGAAGCGACCGAGAATATCCTCGTCCACGTCAGTTAGTGTCCACGCTTCTGTGCCTGCTGTATGGCGTCTGTCAATGTCTTATATCTTCTTCTTCTTTGTGTGGCGCTACAGTCCGGGTGGACCTGGGCCTGACCCAACAAGCCCCTCCAACTAGCGCGATCTCTGGCTAGCTGTCTCCAGTTTCGCTCACCAAGTTGGTTGAGGTCGTTCTACATTTAGGTGCGGCACCTTAAACGGGCGTCCTCTGTTGCGTTGCCCAACAGGTTCAGATTCGAAGATTCTTCGGGACGTAGCAGAATCGCACACAGAACTTTTCTCTCGAAGTTACCAAGGACTTCTTCATCCGCTTTCGAGATTGTCCATGCCTTCGCGTCATATAGCAGGACTGGGATGATCAGTCTCTTATATAGAGTCGACATGGCTCTTCGAGAGATTGTTCTAGCCGCTTCTGTCTCAATCTTAGCAAATGCCTCATTGACGGCTCTCTGAGTTCTGCCAATCACGTCAATGTCACCGCCGTATGCAAACGATTGTTCGGACTTTTGAAAGATCGCGCCTCTAGTGTTGTCATCATCTTCTCCAGAACGATGTTGAAGAAATGACATGACAGCGGAGTCGCCTTGCCTTTTTGACGTTGAAGGTCTCGATGTGTTCTTTACCGACCTTGATGGAGCAGCGAGGGAGAGCGAGAGTTCTCATTCTGTACACCCTGAAAAGTTTGGCAGGAATGTCAAAACTAGACAAGCCGCTGTACAGCTCTATAAATACTGTCATCAGTCACAGATCTCTTATGTTCTGTTCAGGAGATTTATTCCTCTGTTAGTAGAACAGTTTAGAGAGTCTCCTTGCTTTAGGAGAGGCCTCTGGAGTAGGCCTTCAATCGAGCCTCCAATCTACCAATTCAAGAAGGGTTCGGTCATTTTTTCGTTTTATCAAAGCACAAACTGGAATAGGCATAGCTCCGGGTGGATACACAATGAGCTACCCGTGGCTACTGTCTTCCCGAACACCAGTCAGCCACCTCAACCTAACCTAGCCTAACAGTTGTGGCCCCGCAAAATAGATTCAATACTCACCGACGTGTTAGAGACTAAACCTCCTCCAAATTGAATTACCTCAAGATCCCGGTGAAATAAAGTCGCTTGTGGTTTCCAAAATGCCACAAAGGGTACGGCTTCCACCAGAATTCCGCCAAAGCTACCGAAGGCTAGAGGCAACGAGCTAACTTTGCTGAACGTCGTTAGCTCCGCTTCGAAAAAATTAATCATTTTGGCATGAAAAAGTCGTCCTCCTCAATCATAACGCCTTTCATTCTCCCAGAGTGCCTCAAATGTCGCATTCTCAAGAGACACTGATCCGGCCGATTTACAATGACTAACACCGTGAACTCTGTGAATCACACTCCCCTCCCAGCGGATGAACCTTGTATCCAAATTGGACAAACATACATATGCAGCCAGCATCGTCCTCAAATTCAAGGAACAATTTCCCAGAATCAACATCATCTAACTCCAATTCCCCCAGGGCGGCACACGACGATTTCCCTGAAACTCTTCGCCAACAATTCTCAAATCAATATACCCAACTCTGCACGACGCCCATGTGTGAGGCAATTCAAAACTTTGTCTGTTGCCGAGCCCGCCGCGCCTCGCCTCGCCGCCGGCAAAATGAAGGAAAAACTTTGAACAAAAAAAATTCTTTCAAATTTCCTATCGTGTCCCGAAATTGTTGTTTGGCTTGACACTCATTAAAATTGTCAACAAAAAGAAAGACCCACATTCATGCATACATGCGGATGCCATTTCCGCTCGGCTTGTAGTGGTTAATGAGTGTTATCTCGACGAACACATCCCGCATACGTATTGACGGCTGACAGTCAGCTGTTGTGCGACCATGGCCATCAGTGCGTGGCTTTGTTTGTACATGTGTCTCCGCTCTGTTCGTAATTAATGGAGTTCAGCCTTTTTGCGGTGAACAAGGCGGCCGGCGGTATCGTACCGGAGCCCGGGGGTTATCGATCAATCAAGGCAATTGATGACCACACAGTTTGCGTACATTGTTGTCAAAGGATGTCGCAGACGACAGGTTGATTAATGTCCGGAAAGTTCCATGCGATATTGAGAAGAATATTTAAGTTTGCTTTTCTGTTTGACAAGAATTAAGTAATTTATTAATGTGCCTTGCAAAAAAGGAGGGTCGGTGCTATCGTCATCGGCATGTGGAACTCCTCCCTTAGACAAAATTAACTCACCAGAAAAAGTTATCTTTTAAATGGTTGCACATAGCTTCTTTTTAAACATAAACTTAACGTCAAACAACAGCACCGTGATACACAGAACAGAAGGTTTCTTCAAAAAGTTTCTTTGTCTCATACGTTGTAGTCAAATTGCGATGAAATTACTGGCCGATTTAAATAAAATTTCGGAGCCAGACTAATTACACAATGTGTTACAAGATAGGCTAATTTTGTTTATGGTTCATGAAGTTTGACTTCAATTTGCACAACATCGCGCGCAGTTACATTGATGGGATTTTCAAGAACTTTTTTTTATGAATCGCTTGATATCCCTCCACGTTGTGTGTAAATGGTTGAGAAAAAACCATAATTTCCGTTTCAGGTAAAGTACCGGTTAAAGAAACAAACCCGGGCAAACCTGGTAACTCTAGTGAAAATATAGTGAGTGAACGTCTAAGCCAACTTTGCACCGCACTAATCAGCACGTACGAGAGCGGCTTCCAGTCAGACAAATCGACTGTAGACCAAGTCTTCACATTAGGGCAGATCCTAGAGAAGACCAGCGAGTTCCAAATTGATACTCACCACCTTTTTATTGACTTAAAAGCCTCATACGACAGCATTCATCGCAAGGAGCTATTCGAAGGGATGACCGAATTCGGGAACCCTACACATACGCGATGAATGGTGCAGTTCGGCTACAGGACCTCTGAAACCTCTGAAGCCTGCAACGTATTTCGGCAAGGAAATGCGCTGTCGTGTGATTTCTACAATCTGGAACTGGAGAAGATAGTGCGGCGGCAAACTGTGTACAAACGGAAAGCAGTATCTTCTTTAAATCAGTCCAACTGTTGGGATATGTAGATGACATCGACATCGTAGGTGCGGTAGTGGAAGCATTTACGCCAATTGAAGAAGGGGCGAAACGAGCTAGTCTTAAGGTCAACGAGGACAAAACGAAGTTTATGCTGTCCAAAAAGAAATGCTTCGTCACACCACCTAGGGCCGGATATCTCAATCGACAGCTATATGTTTTTTAGGTAGTAAAGGAGTTTGTCTACCTCGGGGCAAAAGTTAACTCCACAAACGACATCACAGTGGAGATCCGACGTAGGGCCGCCCTTTGCAACCGATATCACTTCAGTCTGCCTTAACCACTTGGGGTCTAAACTCCTGACTCGAAGGACCAACATCATGCTTTACAAGACTCTTATTCTGCTAGTCTTGCTTTATGGAGCCGACAGCTGGACTCTAAGCAAAACTGCATAGCAGAGCTGATTTTTGGCGCCTTCGAAAGAAAAATTCTACGTCGGACGGAAGATGAAACGAGAAGAAGACAACTCTACCAGCTGTACACGGATGTGAGTGTTGGTCGAAAGTTAAGAATCCAACCGGCTTGGTAAGTAGAGTTAGTTAGGGCTTTTCTGATGGTTCTCATGGGTCGTCTTCCAACTGTCACCGCCGCCCTATTAGGCGTAGCAGTGACTCCTGGACACTGAGACATTGGTAAGGATCTGCCGACACCGGAGTCCCCCCACATGCTGACATCCTGAGCTAAAAAGAGCCAGAACTCCCTAGCTTGTGATCAAAATCGCAGCCGAAGGAAGGGCTCTATGGCCGATGTAGGTAAGGTTAGGTTAAGTTATAGTGGCTGACTGCTAAGGGCAGTCACATTTAGGTCAGAGTAGGCCCATTGTGATACCATGCAGATTGACTCCTAACATCGAAACCACTTGGTGCTTGAAGTGAAGCGATTTAGCTGGCGCTGTTTAGCTCATTGAGGTTATTCAAGTAGCAGGCCCCTAGTGGTGGAAACCTACTACTAGCCAGAGTGCTGTACGAGCAGAGTAGGTGATGAGTGTTTTTTACCTCCCCTTCTGCAGAAATCGTTATATGGCGCACCCACTATGCGAGCATGAGTGCCACTTGCACAGTGCCCGGTTATGACACCTAAGAGAGTCATTAATGAGTGCTTGCTGAGTCTAAGTAGACTGGGTGCCCGTTTAGGTTAAGTGATGCTCAGATTTCTTTTGTTTTAAGGTGGTGGTGGTTTCTAGCCATTTGCATTGGTGGTTTTAATTGTGTGAACCTTCAAACGATGGTAGACTGTAGCGATCAGCATGGACGGTGGTAACCCTGCTTTTGATAGGGTTGAGTTTGTAGCACACCTGGCGAGTTAATCGGCTTTTCGGTTTCCTGGTATATCATAGTGTCCCAGCCACACATGAGGTGAATGGTAAAATGCTCAGCAATCTCGTTAAGAGACAGCCTGCAATTAAGGGATGTTTTTGAGTTACACATGACATTGTCCAGCGATTCTGTAGCGGCCTGATTGTCCGAATAGATGGTGTTCACTGGAAACATCGATGACGCAACACAAACACTAAGCAAGTCGAATTCATCGCAACATTAAACCAGTGTACTGACGCAGCGATTAATGATGAATATAAATATGATACATTCGTTCGCACTGGGTCAAGCCATTGACCTATTATGCTGACCGTGCATCGCCGGCATTGCCAGCAGTGATTTAGGCTAAGACACAATTGTGGAAAACAAATCGTGAATAAATGTCAGTCAGTTAATAGAACTTTCTGAACGCCTTTTAATCATTAAATCTTTTACAGCAATTGCTCCAGTTGAAGTACCTGGTGCATCACCTTTAACTCACTCCAAGATTAAGTGCTTTGTGTAGTCATATACGACTCGCTCCAAGTTTATGTGCTTTGTGAATCCATTGAGGAAAACGCTCCTGAACAGATGGTGATATCCCTTTTTGATATCCTGTTGTTTTTAAGCCATGACAACGCCTCTTTAAACGCTACAGTGATCAGGGAGCTTCAAAGGGATTGTGTTGAGATCTTGGGAACAGACACCCGCACCTCTAATACGCAAAGGACCATCCAACGTCTGCCTGTCATCATCCAGTTTGATCTCGAGGGAATGCTGATCGAGAATTTCTTCTCGAAGACAGCCTGGGGTATTAGGCGGTCAGTGTCGCTAGGAAGGAAGATGAATTCCTTGAGAATGGTTGAGTGGGCGATGTTGAGTTCCGAACACAGTCAGAGTGCTTTGAGTCTCAAGGCTGTGCTGGCTGTTATTTGTTTTCCAAATAGTTTCTGTGGTGGAATGTGGAGCAGAATACTCCATGCGTCTGTATTTCTCAGTGCTCCGCTGAGGCACAAGCAGGCCAGTCTTTGTACTCTGTTGAGTGCCTTGCAGTTGATAGCTTTGTTTAGCTCACTAAACTAAGACTCCACACAGAAGTGTTGGTCTGACAATCGAGATGAAAATCCAGTGAGCGATGCATGGTTGCAAGCCCCATTTGCATCCAATGGCTTTTTTGCATCTAAAAAGGGCAGAGGAGGCTCTTTTGACCATTTCCTGGATGTTGAGCTTCCAATTTAGCCTGCTATTGATCGTGAGACCCAGATTTCTTTCGCGCTGGTAGTTAGCTGTGATGTTATGCCACACAGTAGTGGGGGGTCAAACTGGGGGATTTTGTGTCTTCTGGTGAATATCCGTTTTTTGTGGGCTAGCGCCGAGTCCGCATGTTTGTGTCCATGCTTCAGCTTGTCGAAGGCATTCTGCATCTGCAATTTGCCAGATGCCGCACAGGCAATAACTTTTCATCCTACCTCTTCCAGTATTAATGAGAGTTCATTTACCGCTACGTTTCAATGAAGGGGAGTGAGAACCCCTCCTTCTGGGGTACCCCTATTAACTCGTCTATGGATCTTAAGAGGGCCGATGTAAGAGGTGATCAACATCATTGATCGGCTTCAATGGCGGGGATGTATGCACAGTTATAGGAGTCCCTCCTGGACATTGTTCGATAGGCACATATAAGTTAAGTCGCAAAATGATTTCTTCCTCCACACATGTTTCACGTGGTCACCTCACGACATCAACAACGTTCCCACGAACGCACGAATAGCGAAACGCTGACCTAGCGTCTGGCGAACGGCAAGCCGCATTCCATCCATCCGAAAATCTGAGTGCACCTGTGGGAGCATGACATCGCTCCAGCAGCACGAAGCAGTATTTAAGGTAGTCGTAAGAATTTTGTCAGTTAGTCTTAAGTTTATCGTGTAAGGGGTTTTGCTGCCCGAAATGAAAGTGGAAAATACATTTTTTTTAACTAAATAAACTCATAATAGTTTAATTTATACAATGCGACTGAACATACCGCACAACATATTCTGCAGAGATGAAAAAGAGACGGAAACTGTCCAACGTCCACTCTGCGAATGCCTAGACCTGGCAACAAAAAGAAGAAATCTTCCAGGAAGACATTTCTTTGAGGAACTGGGGAGGAAAACTGAAAAATTCCATGAGATTCCCACCCAAATCTGGTTGGCTTTAAGACTTTTTGTAGTTACAGTATTTTTAGCGTTTTCACAATGATTCACTTCTTCGGTGGATAACAAGACCACAATTCACGGTTTTTGCCACTCCCTACACGGGACCCATCATGGAAGTCAAAGCGAGTCACAGTCAAAAATGCGTCAGAGCATCCAATTACCTACATTCTTTGTGATTTGTTTGGTATGTAGAATTTATTTCCTCTTTTCCTCTCCTTTCGCATGTACGAGTTTGACTTTTGTGTACAAATGTGTGCTAATCGAGGGGACAAGAATCACCCTCTGGGCGATGCAATCACAAGCCTACCATCATCCTCCTCATCGCCACTAACGAAATGGCAATAGTTCACAAGTTCACCACACACGTAAACACAAGTCTACCCAAGATTCGTCGATTAATCCGTTCGTCAATATCGGCGAACTGCGTAATTCCTCGTTACCGCTCATGCTTGACTTGGCAAATTCCCTTGTAGTCGTTCGCGCTAAGACAAGTGTTTATTTTGCGATGTATTGTACACATTCTCCACATCATTAAAACACCCTTCACCCATCACAAGTCGGCGCTCGAGTGGGGAAGCAGTTTAAAAGCCCCCCGCATGCACGCCAAATTCAAGCGATGATGTAGCATCAAAAATCGCATGCATCTCAATACTTCCTTCCCCCCCATGAGCAACACAACTGCGATTCACCTTGACTCCTCAAGTACACTTGACGACAAGCCGAGCGTGCAAAATTAACACCCCTTCGGCGTGCACTGTCGAGTGCCGTGGCCAATGGGAACCACCCATCCCCCGGCACGGCTCTTGAGAACTTAAGCTTCCCCCAACCACCGCAGACCGACTGCTTCATGAATAAATGCCAGCAATGCAATAGACATCGTCCCGAGCAACGGCAGTAAGTTGCGCATTTCATGACACACCACAGCAGAGGATAAATTTGCTTCGTGTAACTACAAGTAACTTTGGCCAAAAACTTTCCAATTCAGATACAGTAGATATCTCCAGCGGAAGCCAAAATCCCCGCTCACATCTAGAAGCATCGCCGACCACCTCTGCAGATTCACGAGCACCGCCGACAGATACCGGGAGCTCTGTTGCCTTATTTATGACTTGCCATTAAGCGAAGGCATTTGCGATACGAAAGGAGAGCGCACAAATTACCTCGCCGGACGAACTTTTCCCGGTTGCTGTTCGCTGCGAACACCTTCGGAGGGGCGCCCGAGCCGGGGGGGCGAAGCAACAATCTGGCGATGTAAATTTCCTGTGGCATGCGATGAAAGTTCCGACACTCCATCGCTGATACAGGAAGTCTCATTCGTAATGTGCGTTTCAATTTTCGGCGCAGCGCAACCGATTCGCATTAATTACGCGCCACTGACCGTGCCGAAGGTGAATTAAACAATTTTCTGATTGAGTTTCAATCGATTTAATCAATCGCCCGGGCTGCGGACCCGTCGTTCCGCGGTGGGCATCGGCGTTGCTTCGACGCTCGTTTTGGGTGCGGTCGGGACCATCTGTTTAATGTGATTTTGATTAAATTGACCAAGTAAGTGGCTTGCCAATTCACTGGATTGGATGTGGGCCGGCCAGCGATGGGGGGAGGAGGTTGTGATTTCGGGAGGTGACCGGTGGGCTGTGCGGAAGCGTGCACAAAGGGAATCGAGAAACGGGCTGGAATTTCAGTCACGGAGTCAAATGTCAGAGTTGACAAACACGAAATGTCATTATGTGGGTGTGTTGAGTGTTGACTCTTCAGCGGTCGGCTTGATGAGAATGACTCAACAGGCTGCGGGCGATGTGGAATTAGTGTGGCTTTCTGTGGACTTTGCCTGCCCTTTGAAGGTGTCGCACGTAACTCTTGGTTGGCTCCAGGTAACCTCGACTCTTTCACGTGGCTTCAGACCGAAGGAGTTCGACTTGTTCAATTATGGATCATATGACAGCTCATACATAAACTAACTCCAGAATTTGCGACGTAATTTCTGATAAATTCGGAAGAAACCATCGGTTACTACGAAGGCTGACTAGGAGCTTACGTCAATCAGAGAAAATGCGTCTTCTTCACAGAAACAAGCATATTCTTGAGGGATGTGAAACGAGATTCATCGAAAGAGTGCAAGGACTTGCACAAAATTCGGGAAAACGAGGTTCAGTGAGTGTGTCGGGTATTTCCTTGAATCCTTAATTTCTTATTTCAACCAGACGGCCTTGTAGTCTGAATTGGCAATTCATCAGGGAGCTCAGTTCGGGTGTACATATTTATGCACTCGCAGCAGAGAACGTGCTCATTAAGTGGGTAATTTTTCACATCTTCCCCGTGAGTGCCTGGCGCTGTTGGTGAGCTGCCTGCCAAGCTGTCACTCAATTAACTTGTCATGAGCAGACTTTGATGAAGCGAGGTAGTCTCTTCGGTGGCAGGCCTACATTGTTCGAAGTGGCCATCAAATACAGGCAAAAGATCTTCTTTAGCGACTTGACAGGGAATATTGCCAATCACTAGGAAGCTCACTGAGAGCTGCCAATCCAATCCAACCGTGGTACAGTCACTAGATCACGTGAGCAGTAAAGCGCTTCAGTCCATAGAAATCACCGGACTGGACGGCATAGACGCAGCCAAGCACCAACAAACCGCAGCCATCATCATCCCATATGGCTGTAAAATACTGCCAGAAGTTGTATGACGCTGTGCCATATCTCCACCAGATGGGAATAAATTATTCGGATCTAAGGCCGATCAGCTTATCATCCTCCACACTGAAAACTTTGACAGCCGCATTGATCTGTCTTTAAGATCTTCCATAGACCAAACTGAACTTTCGCCACCTCACCATGCATACAACAGATCCTTAGAAACGGACCTGCATACTTTGGTCGTAGAATTGGGAGTTCTTCAAGCAATATACCGTGGACATAGATGGCGGCTTCAACAACATCTTCCCGCGTTCAATAACACAGGCACTGAAGGATCTAAACGTAGAATCGTGACTTGAAGGACTAATTGACCAACTACTCACAAGCAAAGTAACTTATGCTACTCTAGGAAAAGTTCGATCTGAAAGGACACATCTCAAGGAGGAGCATTATCCCTAAACTGCAACTACTGCTAGTGAAGACAGGTTAGATTCCATTGAGTGCGCGGATGATGTTGCCCCGACCTTCTTAGGAAGGCTTTGATCTAATGTAACAACCTACTAAACAGCTGCACAATTGAAAGTGTTCTGGGCATCACCGCTCAGAAGACCGAAATAATCCTCTTCACTAGGAAATATGAAATTACTCTCACCTCCTACTCCAAATTGTATTTGAATCCCGTTCTCGAATAAGGCTAAGTACCTCGGCCTTATACTCGAGAGCAGATTAAACTGGAAGCCCAACACAGAAGCAAGAGTAAGAAAAGCCGCAACAGTCTTGTACATGAGCAGCAAAAGAATTGGACATAAGTGGGGTCTTCGTCAAGCATTCAATATACGTGTCAAACTTTTTGCTACTTTCGGAACTTTCAAATTACCAAACAAAGCGAAAATAATAGAATTGTAACAGCAATTTCAAAACCCAAAGCACCCAAGACATAATGCCAAATTGGCTCTTTGACGTTTTGCCTAAGCGACATCATGCATGTGTCACAATGTCGATCGACGGCACCCGCACCGCGTCCCAGAAAGTCTTCGACTCCAAGCCCGACTGACAGCGCGGTAAGAGAAGATCAAGTCTTCGATGGCGTTCGCAGGAACCTAGTGCAAGGCCGCACTGGATGGAGAGACATCGATAGAGGTAGCTAGCTAGCTACCTGGCAGAGCTCATCACGGATAATCGAAAATTAATAGATTTTACCAAAAATAAACATACAAAAAGACGTCGCAAAGCTACAATCGCAGATGGAGAGGTGTTTTGGCAGGAACAACGTCCGAAAGTTTTCGGACCAAAGGGGAACAAGCTAGTGTGGAAAGAGAGCGGAAAAGCAGCGGAAAAGCATTTGAAAAGGAGAATTTTGTGGCCTTGGACGTACTTCCTTTCATTCTAGAGGATTGAAAGGATTCCTTAATTGCCTTCTTCTCTTGAGAGTTTACAAAAAAAACTGAGGATTGTTCAACATCTTCACACCACAAACTCACGCATGAGGTTACTCAAAAACCATTAATCCAATCAGTTACAAATTTGAATACGTTTTTATATACGCGCTACGGTATGAACATTAAATGTGGTTCAACTTTAAATGCAAAAGTCCGCCATTTTGTTAATTTTTGTGCGTTTTGTGCATGAGAGGAGGGCAGGGTGGTGAAATAATAGGAGTTACTACTGGCCACTGCCACATAAGCCAAAAAGTCCAGAAGGAATTGAATTGAATACAGTGACTTTTGTGGAAGCGGAAATCTGCAATATCTTACGAGCCTTCAAATGGCTGTGAAGTTGACGAAAGCGGGGAAACCAGGTTTGCAGAATATGGTGACAGGACGATGGAGCACAATGGTCGAAGTGGAGCGCTCAATAAGCAGCCTACCTACCGTGGACCTTCCCGTGGATAGACTGAACTTTTCATGAATTCTGCACATTCCAATGCATGCTTTTCAATTTTTCAGTGACAAAATTGGATTTAAATACATCCTTGACTTGACACAGGTCACATTAATGGGACATCGACCGTTTGACCATAGTACGGTATGATTTATGGATATCCTCTTTTCCACACACCACGAGAGTGATGGTGGGATGGATTGACAGTTCATATTCTACAGCGTGGTGGCCCGTGGCGATGTGACTATGTGGGTATGACCCTAACACCCTCCTGATCTGTGGGACAAAAATAATTTTCACGGCCCCACCTCTTTCAAGTCACTGACAATGCTCAGGACAAGAGTACACCTGTCTGGAAAGAGCTTCTCAAGCTTGACAGTACGGAATTGGCATAAAAACTAGGTCCCTGTAGGTCCCTGTAGGCCACGCACAACACGAGTGGTTGCAGAGGGCCCTGGCCGTTCACAGGCTATAGCGCCTCTGCGTGCAGAATTTCATGTAATTGATTGAAATGTCTAGCTTCTTCTGGTTTCCTGTGACACTCGTCAACTCCTGCCCTCAAGGTCGAAACTCAACGAGACCTTCAGTGTCAAAAACGGAATTACATACGCCTACGCGTTGTCATGACGGAACATCATTTTTTGAGAAGTTCTTGCAGAACTCACTCGCCAACATAAAGGCCACGATCTTCGAATTGCCACTATACGCGGACGGCTTTGATGTGATTGGCGTCAATTTCAATCGATTAAGCGTTTGGTGGTCCAAAATGCACTTGGCGGTGAATGAGGGAAAAACGAAGTCATTAACTTGGCCACAACGACACCACGTCGAGATTGCCAAAGACTTCGTCTACCTCGGCTAACAGATAAACAGTACGAACCGCATCAGTAAATACTCTTGACAAATGGCTTTGAGTAGTACCTCCCTCACACGCTACAAGTGATTATCCCAGTCCTGCCTTATGACGCTGAAGCATGGACAGCTTCAAAAGCAACTGAAGAGGATTCAACCACTGACTGTACGCGCTATACACCGACATGAGTTTACAGAACCAACGCCTAAGTTGCCTTGGAGAGCGTACGAACAACACCCGAAAAGTCTTCGGCACCGAAACAGTGTGGCAACGCAATAGATGGCGCACAGAATTATGACAAGGACTTCCACCAACTTCGCATGCGAAATTGAAGGCAGCTGACCAAAGCAAGTTGGCGACGCTTTTTTGCCGAAACCCAGATCCACCGAGGACGGTGTGTGCACCACAGACCCTTCTAGATGACCGTGACCGTTTTATTGGAAGTGACTCACTTGTGAACAAAGCACACCACCACTGCCGGCAGTCAACTATTAGTCATTCCTAATAAGCGTTCGCAGTCAAACATCTCGACCCACATTGCTGCTGCAATCCGAAGTACACTCGTTATCCTTTTCTATTGTCCCCGCCAGCGTTTGATCGCCGCACATGGAGCATGCATCCAGCGAGAAGTTCACTTCAATTATCTCAGATCCCACAAGGCAGTCACGTTCCAGCTCGCATTCAGTTTGCTGCTGCTTTTCCCCACACAGGCGAGAGTGTATCAATGAAACATTAATGCAGCCCCTGGAGACACAGTACGAACGAGTAGCACGTTTCAGTTCATGTATTGTTTGCCGATAGTGTCACAGTTACTGCAACGATATCGATGGCAGCCTTCGGGCCTACACGTGTGCGGGTGGCTGGCGGAAT
Source organism: Eristalis arbustorum (assembly GCA_916610145.1). Taxonomy (NCBI): domain Eukaryota; kingdom Metazoa; phylum Arthropoda; class Insecta; order Diptera; family Syrphidae; genus Eristalis; species Eristalis arbustorum. Next base: position 33,958,529 of record OU744319.1, on the reverse strand, counting down.
AGTTCGTTTACAGCGCATGCATTCGTTTGCATAACTTAGTATTCGGAGCAGTGGCACTTTACCCAGCAGAGCGATTGGTTTCCTATTGAATCAGTAACGATGGGCGAGGAGAACAAAGAAAAAAAACGAAACGAGCAGTGAGCCACTTCCGACAAATCCCAATTGGATAGCTTTTTGCAAGTGAAATATGAAGGAATATAAATTCGCGTTGATCCTCCTCCCTGCGAGCGACGTGAGCTGCATTACACTCTCATCCTGGGCTTCGTTTAGCAGTCGACTCCTCGGAGGCTGTGACAAATTCACTTGACGGATGTACATCCGTGGCGACAGTGAGGGGACGTGGAAATCTAAATCAGAGTGCATTTATGCATAAGTAGCGAGGACCATTGAGTATGCTGGACAAATTGGCTGGCACTGGGAAAATCACTGAAATTGGATACAAGGAGTGGAACTCATCAGTTCACTTCACGTCATGCTCATCCAATCAATCAAGGGCTTGACTCAAGTGTCTATCCATCACGCGGGCCCTGGTGTCACCGCCTGAGTGAGTGTCTAAACTTTTGACGTCGTCCTGACAGGCGACGCTCTTCGTGCTTCATCACTCAAATGGCTCTCGCTTGTCTTCGCGCTTTCAATAGACCTCCTCTTCAATTTTGTGGCATGCTCCCGCCACTTACAATGGCTGCGCCATCAGATAATTCAATCTCCCACAACGGACACAACGCTGTCCGTGATCCGTGACAGTCCCGTGCTCATAAATAAATAAACATGCCGAGCCATAAAGGAATGTTTTAATTGAAAAATGCCTCCGACTCGGAAGAGGAACAAATTTTTATGCTCAATCTACGGGAATTGATTTGCCGACAATAGATGAGCCTCCTTTCAATGGAATTTCTTATGGACTCTCCCCTGTTCAGGAGGACTGTGCGGCGGAGAGACCAAGACGGAGGCAGGCGGAAAAAAATCAATGACCCTTAACTTTGCAATTTCATTCCGTAATCGATTGGAAATTAAATTTCTCTTACGCTTCCGAAATTGATACCGACCTCAGACACAAATGTGGGAGTGGGTGCGTGTCACCCCCACCTGATGTCAGGGAATTTTCCTTCACGAAATGTTGCCAATCATTCAAGTGAGTGAGTGAAGTCCATTTGTGTATCTGTTTGCCGCTTGTCTTCATTTGAAATTCCCTGCGAAACCGTTTGATGTGAGGGATGGTATCGGTGCAGCCCACACACCCCGGGAAGGTCCTTTCTTCTGCTTTGGACACACTCCCCACAGAGTGCCGTCATCGTGTCCTTCCCGGACACCGAATTACATTTCCAACTTGAATTCGTTTATCCTCCAGGCACCGGGAGAGGCGGCGTTCTTTTTGTTTTCTTTCTTGCTGCGTGAGCGGTTGAGAGGGCGAGGGAGAGAAATCCTTGTCCAAAATTATATTCAAAAAGTTGTCGTTTTTCGGCAAACATTAAGCTCCACCTGCACGAGGCACTTTCAATCCCCCGGCAGAGGAGGACGGGTCCTTTTCGGAATCCATTACACCTGCAGAGCGGGGGTGGCGCGGTGATGGCATGAGTGACACAATAGCGAAAAGAAGACTTAAGGACCTTGGTTGGGAGGGGGCTAGTCTTCGCTCTCGTGTGTAGAAGACAGTGTCACGCTTGCGAGCGTAAGCATCCTGAAATGTGATGACGGCGCAGATGGTCGGCTGTCAGTTGCAGGGCAGATGAAACGGTGCACGCTGCAAGTGGGCTTCGATACGATCTGAGTGTGTTAAGCTTCCTCTTAGCATTGTCTGTGAAAAGTGGCACAAGGCAAGCACATTTGCAATTCAGATGTGCATGCGGTACGAGCTGGGGCTGTGCCCACCCGGGGCGGGGTTGTTTTGAAATATTTATACCGTCGCACTGCCGGAGGGATGAAAAATCGCTTTGAATTGCTTAAATTAAAGTGTTTGCCAGCGACGTTGATGTTGACGGAGCAAGTTGCTGAGAAAACTCTCAGCCCGTTGTGTTTATTCTGAAGCAGCTGCTCCGTATCGCACCTACGTTTGCCAGTGGCACTACAGTCATTTATCATGCGAGATGTACCCGCTCGGCTTTGGGCGACTTAGTCGGCAGTGAATAGTTGAGTCGCCAGGAGGAAACTGCTCTCCATTGTGCTCAGCCACTAATTAATTCCAGTTATTTAAGCACTTCGTTGTTCATTAACATTTTCGTGTAGCACATTTGTAGCACCCCCGCCACGTCACGAACCGAAGTCAAGGGTAGACGAGAGGGAAGCTTTTCCGGAATCCCTTGAGGGGTATTCTAATGAACAGTCGAAAGTGTGTGCAGTATGCAAACAAAGGACCCGTGAGGACAGAGAGTTGCGTCAGAAACTGAGAGCGAAAACAATTGCAGACGATCCTCGAAGATGAAGTAGATAGTCAGAGATTGTGAATATACGGTAGGAGCCCGCCTCAATTTAATCACTTTCTAAAGCTAAAACAGAACGTTTAAGCCTTAGGGCACCAAGGGGGAGGAAAAACAATTGCAAGTTGATAGTGTGGCGCAGTGCCTCGAAGATAATCAGAGATTTTAGGAAATATTTTGTCTACACATGCTCAGCAGGAGGCGAACGATATCTGCACGGTTCTTAGCGAATTCAAGTGTTGACAGAACGTCTGGTACAAACGACACCTCCATATTCAATCATCGACTTGTAAGCCGACGTCGCGCATGGGAGCGGAACGCTGCACAGTGGTCTGAGAGCGGAAAAAATGTCTTTGGAAAAAGTCATATCTAGCTTTTCGAGTTTTATGTTTGGGTGTTCTTAGGTTACTTTTACACACGCTAAATCGGACAGCAATTTTTATCGGTTTCTCTTTTGTGATCCCAAGCCGGGATTCTAGGATCCCAACCACTGCGATTTTCTTCATTCTCATTCCGTTGCGAGTCGGTGCGGCTCTGCGGGGAACATTTTTTTGATATGGAGAAATTTCTAAGTGACGTTTAAGAAGTTGTTGGCAAATGACAGTCGTGGTTAAATTATTGGAAATGCATGCTGAGGAGAAAGAGTTGTCAGATGTGGCGGTTTCACAAAACGGTTCACACAAACTTCACACAACTTCTCTTGGAATTTGGACTTTGGCAAGTGTGGTCGATTTCTTGTGCAAAGAAATTAAAAATAAAATTAATGAAAATTGAAATTTCGAGTTTCGTCTTTAACAGTATATAAATCAACATATTTTTATTTTATTTTTCTGAAACGAAACTTCACATTTTTCGCATTGTTAGTTACTAAATCTGGACTTAGGAGAAGTTTATTTCGCCAGTATTTGAATTCTAAGGACACATTCAGAACGCTCAACCATGACGATGTCGTCTGTGGTATCCTCCCAGAGATGAAAACTTACTTCATTTGTATTGAATCTGCTTCATTAATTAATAGTCATGCATTTGCTACGTAGCAACTTATTTTAACGCATGCACCAGCTCATCTGTAAGACATGGTGGGACGAAAGCATGCCCGACGAGTGGAATCTCAGTATTATATGCCCGATCCACAAGAAAGGAGACCCCTTCAACTGCGCCAACTATCGAGGGATCAGCCTCCTTAACATGGCGTACAAGATACTCTATGCCGTTTTGTGTGAACGCCTGAAACCATTTGTCAACAACCTGATAGGTCCTCATCAGTGCGGTTTCAGGCCAGGAAAGTCCACAATCGACCAAATATTTACACTTCGGCAGATTCTGAAAAAGACCCAAGAGGTGTCGATCGACACACACTACCATCTGTCGATTTCAGTCAGAGCTATACAGCGCCACGTCTAATTTTGACATTCCTGTCAAACTCGTCAGGCTGTGCAGGATGACGATGGAGAACTCTCGCTGCTCCATCAAGGTCGGTAACGAACTCACGGAGACCTTCAATGTCAAAAAAGGTTTTAGGCAAGGCGACACGCTGTCAAGTGACTTCTTTAACATCATACTTGAGAAGATCATGCGAAACTCAAACGTTAACACCCGAGACACGATCTTCCAAAAGTCCGTTCAACTGCTTGCGCGGACGACATTGATGTGATTCGACGAACACAGCGAGCCGTCAATGAAGCGTTTGCTGGCATTGAAGCGGAAGCGGCTAAAATGGGTATAGCGATAAACCAGGGTAAAACAAAGTACATGTTGTCATCACGAAAGGACGCACAACATCGAGGTCTCGGACAGAGCGTCATATTGGGCAGCAGAAACTTTTAGGTAGTCAAGGACTTCGTCTACCTAGGCTTCTGGAGTAAATAGGGACAACAACACCAGTACCGAGATCAAGTGTAGAATTTCTCTTGCCAATCGCCGCTTCTTCGGGCTCAAGAGTAACAACTAACAGTAGCCATCTCTCGAAACACCAAAGTGACATTGTATAAAACCCTGATCATCCCAGTCCTGCTCTATGGCGCAGAGACATGGACGCTATTGAAAGCGGATGAAGAAGCTCTTGGTTGCTTTGAGAGAAAAGTTCTGCGTGCGATCTTTGGTCCTGTTTGTCAATTTGTTTGTGGTCTCTCATCCTCATGCAAAGTCGGCGATATTCAGAACTACGAAATTATCGGCTGAATTAATGGGAATCCATGGAATGCACCTTAATGTCAATTTATCCCTTGTTAAAGCGGAAAGAAAATGTGTCTTACCAAGAACTTCACCGTCAAACATCAACATTAAACTTGCGAATGGCTTTGTAATTGCAAATTCGTCCAAATGGGAATTCCGACAAAACGAAAAAGAGTGATAAACTATACGCGCAACTCTGTTGTCGCGTTTTATAATTTCTCTCGACTCTACTGCAGGTTACGCGCTTCTGTTGGCTGGACAATCGTTTTGGTTTATTCACGACTCCCTCTGTTGTACATTTCGGACGTGGGTGCACCCAGCTCATGCATACCTCGCTCGGAATTCCATTCAATTTTTCCATTTCGTTGCCATCCAAACTGAAGCACCAACATTTTAATTATTTTTTGCGCACAAGTCCGAGCAAACTGCACACTCAAATACTTAGTCCCGAAATTTCGGTTTAATGAAATTCTCCGGTTTTTAATGAATTTCCCTTCAACCACACGACATTCAGCCATTCTGCTAAGTATCTCCACGACCTGCACTGTGTGTGTGATTGTCCTCGGGAAGTGTGGTGAACTTTTCCAGCACTGATTGAAAGGTACACAGAAGGGTCTTCTTGCAGGGAATTAAAGTGAATGAAGTGCCGGGTAAGGAACTTGAATGTTATCGGTCGTAAGTGCCATTTGTGTTGATTGTTTCTGTTGCTGTACACAGTATGTGTCGATTTATTTGCTTTAGTCTGTCCTCCTCAAGGGTGCTCTGACATTTGTGAGCTCTGACATTTGTGGCACACAGAGAGGCTTCAACTCCTGTCGCTGACATTGAATTCCAAGTTTGGAAAATGTGATACTGTGATTTTAAGTGATCCACCAGAAAGGAGACCTCTTCAACTGCACCAACTACCGAGGGATTGGTCTCCTTAGCATCGCCTGTAAGATATTCTCAGCCGGTTAGTGTGAGCGCCTGAAACCCTTCGTCAGAAACCTGATAGGTCCTTATCAGTGCAGTTCAAGTATGAGAAGTCCACAATCGGGGCATTACGACAGAGAATCGAATAAACCCAAGAGATGCCGATCGACGACACATACCACCTATGTGTCGACATTAAGGCCGCACACGACAGCGTGCTTAGGGAGAAGCTATCAAACACCAAACTCGTCAGGTTGTGCAGGATCACGACGGAGAACTCTCGCTGCTTCATGAAAATCGGTAACGAACTCACCTGGAGACTCGTGTCAGTCAAAAATGGTTTCAATATCCTTCTTGAGGAGGTCGTGCAAAACTCACTCGCGAACACAAGAGCCACGATCTTAAAGAATACGATGACATTGACGTGACTGGTCGAACACAGTGAGCCGCCAATGCAGCGTTTGCTTGTATTGAACCTAAAAATGGGTTTAACAATGAATGAGGGCTGTCATCAAGAAAGGACACACAACATCGACGACTCGGTCAGAACGTCACCATATTCAGCTACATCTTCATATACCTTGGCTCCCAAGTTAATAGTACGAACAGCATCAGTACCGGGATAAAACGCAGAATAACTCTTGCCAACCTCTGTTTCTTTGGCCCAAGAGGCTATTAAGTAAAAGAGCAGTCTCTTTTACTTACAACGTCTAAGGTGGCCAGGCCATTTAGAGCCCCTGGGCAACACTGTTTTAGCCCGAAAATTCTTCGTCCCCGAACCAGAGGAGCAACGCAGTGGAGGACGGCCATTTCATCCAGGGTGGGCCAAGAAGTCGTCTTTCTGATGGAGTCACATTTGAGGCACGCCTCGGAAGACTTGATGATGGGGACTCAGTATCTACACATACGGTCCATAAGGTATTGAATGAGCACTGGTTTTCCGTCGGGGAGGATTTGAGGATAACCAGTGCCGGCACTGTTACTTGCAAAAATTTAAGTACGAGCATGTACTTCGCCTTTGAAATGCAACAGCGTTTCTCTTTAGTAGTGGTGTCATGGGACTCTAAAGGGAATTTGTAGGCGCATGGACATCACAGACGTACAAGAAAATACAATAGACCCTAATTTGAAAGAAAAAAGAAATTGATCCAAAAATTAATCTCCAAGGCTGTTAACGAAACAGCTACCCATGGTGTTAAGCATTTTCCAATAGGGACTTGACAACTTTGAATTTAATTTGTGAACGCACTCTTTCACTAATCATCAAACTGTCGCTGTCAATTTATTCAGTAAACTCAACGTTTTCGTTATGGTAAAGTACACGACCGAGAAACGTCTGCAAATTATAAAAAAATTCTGCCGAAGTTCGGAGTAGGTGGCCACATGCATTGTGTGGTGTTGCCATGTCAGTAAGACAACGGGTTGGTCGAAGTGTCAAAAATATCGCTGCCGTTCGCGTCCGCAGCAAACGATCAGTCAATTCCGCGGCATTCTCAATCGACAGCATTATGTACGAACTTGGCTTGCACTCATAAAAGATCAAGTTAACTCAAGAATTGAAGCCGACGGACCATTTGAAGGGACGTACGTTCTCCGATTGGGTTCTGGAGAAAATGCGCCAAGATGATGAAATTCATTGCAAAATCATCTTCAGTGACGAAGCTTACTTTTGACTCAATAGGCTCGTTAAAAAGCAAAATGTGCGTCATTGGTCGGGTGAAAATCCACTTCAACCACAAGACATTTTCTCTTTCTCTTTTTCTTTTTTCGTCGACGATAACTATAGCCACATTATTGAGAATGGTCAGCGCCATGATTACCGATTATTTTTGGTCCGAATCGGAAGATATGGACTTAGACGACATGTGGTTTCAACAGGATGGTGCCACACAGCACACATTACAATCGAGTTAATAAAGAGTAAGTATGACGAGCGTGTTATCTCAAGAAATTGGCCGCCTCGTTCGTGTGATTCAACGCCGCTTGACTGTTTTCTGTGGGGCTACGTTAAGTCATTGGCTTGTGATAAAAAGGCGACGACATTGGACAAGCTGAAAGCTATCATTGAACAAGAAATAGTATCCGTTTCGGCGGAGTCGTCGCAAATTGAGTCCAACGAATCAACCGCTGCAACCATGCGAGTCGAGTTCCATTCATAAATGTTTTGAATGTACTTTAAGCTGATAATTTATTGTTTTTGAGATGTCTGAAATGATTTGCATTTTATTTAAAAAAAAGTTGTCAGGCCCTGACACTTGGCAAGCCCTTTATATTCTTCTTTTCTCCCGAAGGTATCGGCTGGTTACGAGGCAGTGTTACACCGTTTTCACCTCCTTCTCATTCCTGCAACTTCAACAGAAGTCATTGTAGAGTGCTCCAAGTCTTCTGGCCTGATTCTCCAATAGGCAAGTAACTATCCCTCCTTTCAGGTTCAAAGATCTAAAGTAATCCACATGGCCTTCGATGAACTACAGGTGTCCAATTCTGCCATTCAACGTATTAATAATAAAATGGGTGGCACTACAGCCCGTAGAGGGCCAGGGCATAGCTTCTCAGCAACCACTCGTGTTGTGCGAGCTATTGTTCTCTCAAGAGTGGAAGGGACCTACAGTTTAATGCCGAATCCGAACGGCCAAGTTTGAGAAGCTTTTTCCAGACAGAAAATATTCTTTGACTCGAAAGAGGTGGGGCCGGAAAAATTATTTTTGTCGCACAGAGCAGGAATCGAACCTACCACTTCGAGGTTGGGGTCGACGCACATACCCACAATGCCACGGGCCACCAACCTGCCGTTCTTCTTTTGGCTTCCATTGGGTGGTGAGGTGTCTCTTCTAATTCATTGGCTCTTTCGTTGGCCGGAATACTCGTGTTAATTACTAATGGTGTCTCCAGAGAATTTATGGCTCTCGGACTATAGATCTTCCGTCTATCGGGGTCATTGATAGCTGGAGGGCTGCCTCTTAAGTAGTTGCTACTTCTGCTTGGAAAATGCCACAGTGGTTCGGGAGTCGCATGGCTAGTTATATACACCGGCGTCTGGGCCTTCCTTCGTCTTGGACCCGACAGTCTAGATGTCTGTCGCACACCCTTTCTTTATCCCTTCTATTCAAAATGGTGGGATAAAAAAGTGGTTGTTGATTCCATAAACGTCCAATCGTCCAAAGCGTCAACTGTAATAGCACAAAATTGCTTTCGAAATATTCAACAGAATGACTCTACGAAATCAAATAATATAAAGCCATCCATGCGCGAACAACAGCCAGACTGCAAGTTCAATCGCCCGCATCGAGTGAAGAACCCCTGGTCTGTGCAGAGAATGTAAACATCTAAAGTTCCCAAGCAGTTCTACCACGTCACGAAATCGCACTGATGTCCCTAAGTGAACGCCAGCACGGACTGTTGAAACTGAAATCATTAAATATGAACTGAGTCTGAGCACAAGGAAGGAGAAAGAAGGCACCCAAAAGACACACATCCAAAGCCACTTCAACTTCAAGAATGAAAGCCCCAGTTCAAGGCAGCTCTTCGATAATAACAAGTGACCTACAAACAAGATCTCCACTTGAACTCCAAAGAGCAGTCTCTCATGTCGAGTGTGTCTTCCTCGTTTCGCTGCGAAGATTTCCACTCTCTGTCCACCTCTCCCTCCCGTTCCAGAAATGACACCACTGACATGTCCAACTTCAGACCCTTTGTGTGTCCTTTTCGGTGAAGTTAAAAGTTTATTCTGTCACTTGTATCACTCGGTCCTTCGTCCTGTTTGGCTTTCTACTTCTGCCCCTGCAACTTTGCTTTCACTTCAAAAGTCACCCCGTCGATTCTAATTCAATTGAGTGAAGTGTGAAAAACTTGAAGAAGGACTCATTAACAGAACCACATCCTCGTATGATCCGGTTTAACTTCTTGATGCGGCACCAATCCGACATCAGAATCGATCCAACTGCACAACTGACTGACCAGCTGGTTGGACCGACCGACTCACTTGACCATGGGGCCGGGGAAAATTGAAGGAAACCCTTTCATGTGTGCGGTGGGCAGTGTTTAATTACGTCCCCCTTCCGATCTCTGATTAGCACTGGCCGTCCGTTGGGGCTAATCACATGCATAGATGAACACGAAATCCGGATGTCCTTTCATCATGCAAAGCCGCTGCCGGGAGGCACGCATGCCATTCAATTTGAAAACCGCAATCAGAGCCATTCTCCGCTCCCACTTGGCCGTGGCTCGTATCGCACGTTAAGTGCAATTGGCGATGTGTATGCATTCGAGGAGACGGTCGTTGGATTCGACTCACTAGTCATCGTTGTCGGCTGTTGCCATAGGAGTGGAGCGTGCTTTTCAATTAGGCGCAATAGAGTGAGAAGGGAAAAACGCCTCAACCCCCATCGAAGGGGATTATCTAGGAGATTGATAAATGGACTCGTCACGTACAGAGGACCTGCTTTCCCCTGATTTATTGACGGTTCAGCCGTAAGCCCTTAAGCTCGTCGTTCGTCGACAACAAAGACATCACGAGACCTATATTCTCGCCGGCATTGTTCGGCACTCGTGACTCGCTCGCTCACTCAGCCAGAAATGATACGCCTAGGAATGCACTCGACACGTGGGGTACTCTTGAGTGGGACTCACCGAGCTTCTCTGAAATTCCGTCCAACCCGCAGGTGGATGCAGTGAAAACAATGAAAACTTTTGTTTGCTGTTTCATTGCCTGTTACGGTTGGAATTACGAGGATCCTTCTGGCAAGAGTTTATAAAAGTAATTCAGAGAGAGAGAAAAGAAACACTGGAACGCGGCGGATTGCCGGATTGCTGGATTGCAGTTTTATTGCAATCCAAGCGGTTGTTCTGTTCTGACGTTGTTCTCCCGCCTGAAGAGCACAAAAGTTTATCTTTCACTTATCCACTTTCTCGCATGAAGCAGCCTGTACCGAAATGAAATCAAAAACCCGGGGAGACTCGAGTAAAGTTTATGTTCGGAATTTAATTCGCTTAATGTTGTCATCTGTTTGTGGCGGCTTATGTCTGGATTGAGTCCTCGGGACATGTGTGTCTCTCGCTGAGGTGATTTTAAATCGAATATTGACGCAACGAGGGAGAGTCGCTCCTCTTGAGGATTACATTAAAGATACCAAGTGGATCCTTAAAGTCACTAAACGAACAACCTGCCGACCATCCCTGAGGACAAGGCGAGGCCAGAGCCAATCAATCAACTTCAAGTGGAATTTGAAATTGAAAAGAAGACTTACGAAAGTCTATGGCGTGGAAGGCACTCGAAGTAGTCAATTGCTTTGATGTCAATGAAGCCATCGACAAATTGACCAACTCAAGTCAGCGTATCCAAAGTGGGCATGTGAACTTAATTCGGACATCAAACGGGTCATCTATCAATTCGAGAACTGTTAGTTTTGGAATGCGTCATTTTTTCCAAGACTTTGAACTGACTTCTTGTGTCCACGTCAATGGGCCTTGCGCGTGACTACATCTGCAGAGTCGGAGGAGACGAAGAAGAAGGAGAGGACACTCCTCACTGTCTCTGTCATTGTCCAATCCTCTGCCGATTAAATGTGGGATCATGCTTCTTCCAAGACCTTCATGATATAAAAGTCATGGCACTAACATCTCTTTACAGGTCCATTAGACATTGGAATGGCTCAAATGACAGGAACCGGAACCAGAAACATTGTTAGTTCTCGAGTTATGGATACAAGAGGACACCACGCGTCATCGGGTGTCACAATGGGCTTAAAAAGAACCAAGACCCGCTAACATAAGCTGACCTAACCCATCCACGTCAAGATACGAGACTCGTTTGAAAAGTAATCGACTTTTGTGATTTCCGCACAGAAACTGTAAATAAAACTCTGTTCACGTCAAAAGGGGCGGACCACTTACTTACAATCCGGGTGACCTGGGTTTCAACTAACAAGCGTGTGCAGTCTGCTCGATCTCTAGCTATCTGCTTACAGTTTTGCGCGCATATTTGGTAAAGGACCCTTTTTACTTGCTTACACCACCTGACCGTCCATCGGTGGTGGACTTGAAGCCTTTCCCGGCCGGAGCATTGGTTTCCATCCTGACCTAGCGGTGTAAATAGTTGGATCTGCCTTAGTCGATGTCGCTATAGAGCTCGTCGTCTTATCTCCTGCTTCACTTACCATCTATGCAGACAGGACCGAAAATCAAGAATTTTTCTTTCGAAGCAACCAGTATTCGCTATGAGTCCCGGCTTATGGACTAGAGGTCTGCATGAATGTTCTCATTTGAATTTTCTTACAGTGTACAGTACTTCAGTGTACTCTATTAATTGAAATCATTCGGTATAGTCTGCACTGAAAATGAGTACTGCTATTCGAGAAACAAACATTGTACAACATTCGATCACCTGATAACGAAACGAATACACTGTTTGATTTCGGTCTGATTCGGGGGTGTTTTACTCAAATGAATCAATTTCACGCATAACTGGCCAAAATACATAGAGTACACCGAGTACACCGAGTACACCGAGTACACCGAGTGCACCGAGTACACCGAGTGCACCGAGTACACCGAGTACACCGAGTACACCGAGTACATGTTGGGTTATTATTATTATTATGTAAACTCATTATTCTTAGTGTATTCAAAATGTAGCAGAATAATAAGTATGTGCAATACATTGAACTGAAATAAAGGGTTAAGAACGTTGTTTATGTATGTATTATGTGTATTTTTTCCCAAAATATTAGGCATTTCAATGTTCATTGGAATTAATACAAATTTCGGTTTTGTTAGCATTATAATTTAAGAACATTAATTGGTTTACCAAAACTTAGTCGAAACTTATGACACTACTTGTTTCTGAGATCAACTATTTAGCCGAAGAAAAGACCCACTCCGAAGCTCTAGCTAATATTTTACAAATTGTTTTGTATAAAAGTTGGAACTCGAGTTGATGCATGTGCCACCACTGTGATACATTAAACTCGTCAAAAAAAGTCACATTTGTGTTTTCATTGTCACGGAGCACGTTCTTGTTACAGGTCTTTATTCTATAACGCGTCTTCAAAGAATGGAGAATCATACGGTAACTTCCATACTACACACAGACCAGAAAGGCGAAAAATGCACAGTGTCATGGCGTCTTTACTGCGTGAACTTATTTTTACTTCACTGGCTCTGGTCGTTTGTTAATAAATAATACGATCATATCTCTTAAACTCGATGAAAGTAAGAGACAGAGAGAGCAGTCATTTCTTTTGTTTTTTATTCGGTGCACTCGGTGTACTCGGTGTACTCGGTGTACTCGGTGTACTCGGTGCAGTGTACCCGCTTTATCCGAGTACACTGAACCTAATATTTGGTTATTAAAGGGTAAAGTACTCACTCAGAAATCAAATATAAGGTGCTTCATTCATTTCTCTTTTCAAGATGTGAGTCCAATGAATCATGTACTCGAAAAAATATGAATGTCTTGAAACTGGTTTCAAGACATTCATTGCAGACCTCTATTATGGACCTTCGACTGGGGCAATTGAGGTCTTATAGAGCTCCACGTTGGTTGTTCGCGAGGGACTCTGTTTATCAATTGCTTGCTTAGCCCAAAAAAGCGCCAATTGACAAGAGTTAGTCTTTGTTTGATGACTGCGCTGGTTTCGTTGCTGAATTTATTGCGGTTTCTAGGTAGACAAGACATCTCAGTCTTTGAGTGAATACCAGCACCTGTGTAAGGATTTTCGCTACATCTGCTGTGCGTTGTTTTTGTGAAATGCTTTTGCTGCATTAATTTTGTAGTGTGTCTTTCAATTAAGGAGGGAACAACCCGGGGGTAGGAGACCCCCCCACATGAAAGGAGGCCCCTTCAACTGCGCCAACTATCGAGGGATCAGTCTTCTTAACATCGCGTATAAGATCTTCTCTGCCGTTTTGTGTACCCGCCTAAAGCCGTTCATTAATAATCTGACAGGTCCATATCAGTGTGGCTTCAGGCCAGGAAAGTCCACAACAGACCAAATCTTCACACTGCGGCAGATCCTGGAAAAGACCCAACAAATGCAAATCGACACTCACCATCTGTTCGTCGATTTCAAGGCCGGATGACGATGGAGAACTCTCGCTGCTCCATCAATGTCGGTAACGAACTCACGGAGACCTTCAATGTCAAAAAAGGTTTTAGACAAGGCGACGCGCTGTCATGCGACTTTTACAACATCAAACTTGAGATCAAGCGAGCCGTTAATGAAGCGTTTGCTGGCATTGAAGCGGAAGCGGCTAAAATGGGTCTAGCGATAAACCAGGGTAAAACAAAGTACATGTTGTCATCACGAAAGGACGCACAACATCGAGGTCTCGGACAGAGCGTCATATTGGGCAGCAGAAACTTTTAGGTAGTCAAAGACTTCGTCTACCTAGGCTTCTGGAGTAAATAGGGACAACAACACCAGTACCGAGATCAGGTGCAGAATTTCTCCTGCCAATCGCTGCTTCTTTGGGCTCAAGAGGCAATTGAGTAACAGAGACATCTCTCGAAACACCAAAGTGACCTTGCATAAAACCCTGATCATCCCAGTCCTGCTCTATGGCGCAGAGACATGGACGCTATTGAAAGCGGATGAAGAAGCTCTTGGTTGCTTTGAGAGAAAAGTTCGGCGTACGATCCTTGGTCCTGTTTGCGTTGATGGCGTTTGGAGGAGAAGGTTCAACCACGAACTATACGGGCTGTACAGCGGCATGCACCTAGTTAAGATCCAACGCTTAAGATGGCTAGGTCATGTAGAGCGGATGGACACCACAGCTTCGGCCGGAAGAGTCTTCGACACCGAGCCATTGGGACAGCGCAACAGAGGACGTCCTCGCACTAGATGGCGCACACAAGTGGAAAAGGACCTCAACCAACTTTGTGTGCGCAACAGGAGGCAGCTGGCGAAAGATCGTGCTGGCTGGAGAGGCATGTTGGTTGAGACCCAGGTCCACCCCTGACTGTAGCGCCAATCAAAGAATAAGAAGAACTTATGTCAACTCCGTTTACAAGAGTTTAGTTCCATTAAAGGTGCATTAAATTTGTATAGCCTAACAAGAATCTGCGCAGCTATAACTTCGAGGTAGACAAGGACTTCACCTACCTCGGCTCCGGAGTAAACTGTACAAATAACATCAGTACCGAGATCAAGCGTAGGATAACTCTTGCCAACCGCTGTTTCTTCGGGCTCAAAAGGCAATTGAGTAATAGAGCCCTCTCTCGAAGAACCAAGTTGACTCTATATAAGACCTTGATCATCCCAGTCCTGCTATACGCGGAGGCATGGACAATCTCGAAAGCTGATGAAGAAGTCCTTGGTCTCTTTGAGAGAAAGGATCTACGCACGATCTTTGGTCCTGTTTGTGTTGACGGGTTCTGGAGGAGAAGATTCAATCACGAACTGTACGGGCTGTACAGCGACATGAGCCTAGTTAGGCGTCTACGGATCCAACGCCTACGGTGGCTAGGTCATGTAGAGCGTATGGACACCACAGCTCCGGCCCGAAGAATCTTCGAATCCGAACCTGTCGGGCAACGCAACAGAGGACGCCCGCGTTTAAGGTGGCGCACCCAAGTGGAGAAGGACCTCAACCAACATGGTGTGCGAAACTGGAGACAGCTATCCAGGGATCGCGCTAGTTGGAGAGGCATGTTGGTTGAGGCCCAGGTCCACCCCGGACTGTAGCGCCACACAAAGAAGAAGAAGAACCTGCGGTATAGAAATCCATTGCAGATCATTTCAATACAAAAACAGGATGTCAGCAGCGAAAAGCTGATTTCAGGGAGAAAATAGGGTCAACGAAAGAAAATGAGAACGATGCGTGATGGTTCTTGTGCGGAGTTACTGTGGTGACGACAGTACACGCTTGTTTAACTTAAACTACAAACTTATCTCAGTTCGAGACTTGAACGAAACTGCGAAACCGGTTAAGTCAATGCAGTGGGGCTTAAGCCTAAAATGGAATGCCAGCAAGCACTGTGGAACTGGTCATCACTGGCTTACACTTGATGTCAATTCATTGGGAGATAGAAGTATTTACTGAGTAAGTAATTGATGCATTCTCAGAAAAGAAGGACAGGCGATTTAATTTAGTTTTATAAGCCATTTCACTATTCCTCCTCTTGTTAATTACTACTAAGTAAAAATAATTAAAATATATGATCTTTGATGGCAGTATTCATTATTTTAATCCAGCATGCAATTTATCAGAACTCAGTGTTAACCTCGGCATTTTTCATCCACTGTCGGCTATATTCTGGCACCTTTGTCCTCAATTTTAACGACATTTATAATTTTAATTAAATAGCTGGCAGGTGTTACACACGTATTATGTTGAACATCAATAACCTACGAAGCTACGAACATGTTCCATTAGCTGGAGCAATTATTCGGGCTTAATTTATGTCCCGTCACAGCCCACTCGCGCACACTGCATTCCGACAGTGCATTAAATTTATGACCGTTCCCATGTGAAACACAAAACTCTGACAAAATACCCGCTCGTTTCCAACTCCATAAAAAAAATAAACAAGCAATAAATCCCGATATGTTTCACTCCGAAGCTCGGTTCCTAGAAACAACCTCCTTCGGACTCCCTCTGTCACTGTGCCTGATTGGAAATTGTGAAATCAATTTAAGAACTTACATCGGCCATGTGCTGGTCCTACAAGGACCACCTCCAATAAAGCTCTCTCCCGTGTGCACAGATGAATAATTAGAGAAGCGCACTAAGCTCGAACCGGCGGCACCATGTCCTGGCAACGTCCTGACATAACCAAGGCGTTTATTACGTTATTACTTCACTTGCAATCGGGGACGACGGTCCTTGGTAAAATATTACACAAATAAACGGAGGATTATCGACAGAGGGAGTCGCCGCCCATCCGCCCATCCGCCCGTCGGATACATTTCTAGAGCTCAGGGGTTGTGGCAAAGGGTTGGTCCGGGTCTGTCGGAATGATAAATAATACAAATTATTTAGCCTTCTCCACCGGGGCGGCGTTGTTTTCCTATTAGGCGCTGAATAGTGAGGCCTATTTGTATGAAAAGCGCTGTAATTATTATTGAAATGGATGCGGATTTATGGGCGAAGTTGTCGAGACCGCACGAGCGGCGGTCGTGGTGGCGGCGGTATCGTTAGCGGTGACGACGGGCGGGTAATCGAATTTAGCGGATTGGTTTTGAAATGTTTTATTTATTCGAATGTTTGCGCGGTTGTGCGGCGTGGATTGGGGGGTGAGTTATGGTGAGGCGAGGGCGTGAATTGAAGTGGTTGTGGGTAAAAGTTGAAATTGTTGTCGGGGATAATTCGTCGAAATTATTGATTGAATGTCTATAGTTTTTGAGTTGTGTTGCAATGAAAATGTTTTGTGTTGGCGTTCGGTTTAATTGTTATTTTTCTCGGGGAATGGGAAAATTGAAAATTCGCCGAATCAACCACTGTAGGTCGGTAGAGTTGAATATGAAATGGAGCAAAAGCCACCAAAAATTAACCGGAAGGTTTTGCATAAAACATAGTGTGCTGCAATGAACGACTAGGTCACTCATGCAATCAGCGATCCTACGTGAATGGTTTACCAGGAAAATCTGCAGCTTTCTGACATCTACTTTTTGTGTCGACTGTTACTGAGTTCCCTACAGTTTCGATTGTTGATTCAATCAATCACAACGAAAACCGAATGATATTTTCCCGGCATTGTTTGGGTGAAATTAAGTTGCTGAAAGTGAAGGACTGCGGTTTGAATCGTCCAGTTAACTCCCAGTGTTTTCTTTCAATCGTTCTGCTTAAAATTCCACTGAGAGCATTGAAATATGCCTCTGGGCATGTCCAATTATTGTACGATGTACTGTACTGATGCTTTCCCTTTACATCCCCGCAATTAAAACAATGACATCAGTAGTCGTGTTTTTTTGACTAATCAGTGACTAGTTAGTACTCAGCTTAGTAGTAGCTTGACACTTAGCTTAGACAAGTGTCAAATAATCGAGTGATACAAACCATTAATATATAAATAATTTCATCTGGTGACATCTATGAATGAGACTTTTCAACGTGTCCTAGTCAGTAATTGCAATGAAATTTCACTAAGTAGTCTTGTTGTTGCTTTTTGGGTAAAATTTTACCAAGCTGATCAATCAAAAAGCACGCCTAGTAAACTTCTAATATTGCTGACTAATTTTTCCTTCTGCTTCAGTAACACTTTGCATACCTCTGCACTGCACTCTTTCGGCCACAAGGAGCGCATGAACACCAATCCTCCAGCAAAGAGGGTCTTTGAATCCGAGCTCGAAAAGGAGAGAAAGACCGAACCTCCGAGATTATGTCAAAGCGGATGCAATACAACTTGGTTCAGATGACTGAAATTAGGCTGCCCACGACTGTCAGCGACGGAAGGTAGCTATTGTTCCGGCTCAGGCCCTCCATGGGTCGTAGACAAGTGAGTAAGTAAGTAAAAAAAGTCCACAGTCCGGTACGTCACATGCTGGGAACTTCTTCCATCAACTACTACACACTTAAGGTTTATAGGCCTAAATCGAGTGTATGGTAGCATGGGGCAAACTGATAGTTTCGAGTATTGAGCTGTTGAGCTTGACCATTGTGTTATCCAGTGCTGTTTATTTGATCCCAACGGCAAAAAGTGACTGGAACAGATTTGAAAACCAGGAAAAAAAACTATTAACTTATATAACTTTTGCTTTCACTGGGATGGCGCACAGGCAGACACTCAACCAACTGCACCATCCAGCCGCGTGATAGGCCACCAGATTCGTGATAAGAGTCAAACTGAAATATGTTTTGTTGGCGTTGCCATTTTGTTTTCACCCGAACAACTTTGGAATTGAATCACCAAAATGTATGCTCTGTGATGCTGATTTCAGCTTGAATGAGTATTTTAACCAACAAAGCTACCATGAGCAACCTCAGTTAATACAATTGCCGTCAATGCACTCGGAAAATGCACTGTTTGGTGTGGTTTACGGTTCAGAGGAATCATTGAAACCAAGTTTCTTTTTTAAAGGTAATCACTATCATTAATTGAGCCCACATCGGTCAACGATTTCGAATATTTCTTCTGCCCACGCGACGAACCTGGTGGACATGAGTTTTCCGCAAGACTGCTCTGTATGCATCATTTGGCTACACCCTGTTCTCATGAGCGGCTTGCGGGGAACAGCTGGCCCAGTTTTTTCGCGAATGGGGACGACTGACGGGCAGTGTTGTGACTTTCCCATTTTTCGCTGTATTTTCACAATCTACCATTTCTACCATGGAAGCACAAAATTCAAGTAATTACAATGAAACAATACTTACAATATTTCTTACAAGAACTCGTGCTTATGCAATTACACCACTTTGAAGGGTGTGGATGAAGTGATTAAAATATTACTTCTGTAATGATTTTAGCAAATTTATGTACACAGTGCTTATTATGACATTTTATTGAACCTTTGATAATGTTTCACTCATACTAGGGGGGCGGCCGCCTTCTTGGAAAAAAAAATGCTTTTAAACTTTCGAATTATTTTAACTTAGTTTAATTACTTGCTCAGTCGCGCCCCGCGCTCACATTCCACCATCATACATCATCGGACCGTGGGCACATGCAGTGGGCCATCAGACGGAGCGTGGGTATGGATTTGCTGTATTCCCACTGGCCACAGGGAAATGTTTTAATTAATTGAATGATAAGTTTAAATTCTTAAGCGATCGTTGGCCATGGTTGTGGTGGGTCCGACGGGAAGCCAGATGCGGTAGCCATTCCCTAAGGTATGTGTAGTTGAATTTGATTTGTGAACTCGCTGAAAGGGTTCGACCACACACTCGTCGTCGCGCGTCTGATGGCTTAATTGAGTTACTATGGGTGAGGTGGTGGCCCGTGGCGTTGTGGGTATGTGCGTCGACCCCAAACTCGACGTCGTAGGTTAGATTCCAGCTCTGAGCGACAGAAATAATTTTCACGGCCCCACCTCTTTCGAGTCACTGACAATGCTCAAAGAGTATTTCCTGTCTAGAAAAAGCTTCTCAAACTTGGCCGTTCGGAGTCGGCATTAAACTGTAGGTCCCTTCCACTCGTGTGAGAACAATAGCACGCACACCACGAGTGGTTGCTGAGAAGCTAGGCCTTGGCCCTCTATGGGCTGTAGCGCCACCCATATATATATGGGTAAGAGCGGTCTTCAAATGGATGAAGTGGAGGGAGAGAGACACAGAGTTTTTTTATAGCAACCAACACACATGTTTCGTCTTAACCAGAACTTGAACATGCAAAAGGTTTCTAGTCAGTCGCTAAAGAAGGGAAAGACGGCGTGAGACTGAATCCAAATGTGATTCTAGTGTCTCTCTGGTATCAGTCCTCAACCGTCTGAAACTTCTAATGACTCTCATACAGACCCTTTTTGAAGTCGACGTTAAGCTGGAATCAAGACTTCATTCGGATTTCTTTGAGCTTATCCAATGCCATCCGCTTGTTAGCATAAACCAGCGTTAAATCGCACGAACGAGGCAGCCAATCGACTGGTCGATTTCTGGTGAGCTTGTTACACCAAGCTCACTCTTCAATAAATCGATTGTAACGTGATGATCGTTATCGTCAACAAAAAAATTGGCAAGGGCATGCAAACCGCACCAAACTGCTATTTCTTGTGGATGACGTGGTGATTTTTGAAGCACATCCGGATTTTCACAAAACCAATGACGCACATTTTGCTTTTTTACGAACCCATTGAGCCAATTGAGCCGATTTTGCGATGTAATTCATCATCTGGGCGCATTTTCTCCAGAACCCAATCGGTGAACGGACGTCGCTTCAAATGGTCCGTCGGCTTCAATTATTAAGTTAATTTGATCTTTTATGAGTGCAAGCCAAGTTCGTACATAATGCTGTCGATTGAGAATGCCGCGGAATTGACTGATCGTTTGCTACGGACGACTGAACGGCGGCGATATTTTCAACCAACACGTTGTCTTACAGACATGGCAACACCACTTAACGCACATATAGACTTGCGGCCACCTGCTCCGAAATTCGGTAGAAAATGTTTATAATTTGCAGACGCTGCTCGGTCGTACACTTTACCATAACGAAAACGTTGAGTTTACTGATAAATTGACAGCGACAGTTTGATGATTAGTGAAAGAGTGCGTTCACAAAATTAAATTCAAAGTTGTCAAGTCCCTATTGGAAAATACTTAACACCATGGGTAGCTGTTTCGTTAACAGCCTTGGAGATTCATTTTTGGATCAATTTCTTTTTTCTTTCGAATTAGGGTTTACTGTATTTTCTTGTACGTCTATGATGTCCATGCGACAAAATTCCCCATAGAGTCCCATGACACGACTACTTAAGACAAATTCTGTTGCAACCCAAAGGTGAGTTTCAAACAGAACTGGAAAATAATGAAGTTCAATTGGACTGAATTCGAAATACATGCTCGTACTTTAATTTTGCAAGTAACAGTACCGAAACTGGTTATCCTCACATCCTCCCCGACGGACCTCCAATGCTCACTCGACAGGCTTGTTACCGTATGTGACAATGCTGAGATGAGGGTCAACGTGGACAAATCAGAGGTTTCGGTAATTTTCAGAAGGCCTGTTCCATACATTCCACATGTAAGTGGAGTCCCATTGAAGCAGTTGGAGAAGCACAAGTGTCTCGGAGTCTTTTTCATCAGTAATGGGTGGAGTGCTTCTGAGATTTCCTGTAGGATTGGCCAAGTTGGATCAATACTGAAACAGCTTAGAAGATCTCTAATCAGAAAGGCCGAGTCTGGTGTCAAAGCCAAGTAAGTGGTGTATAGCTCTGTATTTGTTCTACATATGGTAATTGAATGTGGGACCGTGACCGAAAAAATACGCACCGTGAGTACAAGCTGCCGAGATGACATTTATTTGTGCTGATGTGGGAGTTACTCAACGGGATATGGTGTGAAACACGATGGTGCTTGGGGAATTTAATGTCGAGCACCTACTTCTGCCAACGGAAAGAGCTATAATTCGATGGTTTGGACATAAGGTGCGAATGTCCTTATCATCGCGACTTCAGAGGCGTGCCTTAATTGCGACGCCAACAGGAAGCGGTCCCCTTGGGCGAGCTAGGACGAGGAGGTTGGACAAAGTCCAAAACTCGCTTGGTTGCGCTAGGGCATAAGCCCTGAGGAGTTAGAGTCGATGGCGGCGGGTCAAGTGGCCTGAATATCTCTACTGCGTGCTTTACCCCCGCGTTCCCTTTAGTGGATCATGCAGTCATAATCAGAATTTACAAAAATGATAAATAAGTAAAATGTAACATGCTGTCGCGCAACGCTTTGTAGGGAATTTCGGGAGGGATGGCAAAAAAAACACCTGGTTGCTTCGAAGGTCCCTTATTGACTCCTTATACATTTCACATTCCCTTAACATAAAAGTCAGGAAAACGGTGCGACTGCACAGCAAAGGAATTTCGGATGAATCATTCAATCGTTAAGGAGAATGCCAATTATTCTAGCAAACGGATGCCATGTACTGAAAGCACAGAATATCCATTGGAATGCACAATCGAAACAACAACAACACTGCTTTTCACTTACACTTAGCAAAAAAGTACTAATTTGATTATTTGCTCAGTGGTTGGAGCAATAAGGTCCCCGATCAGCAATAGAAACCTCTTAGATATTGCAAATTTTACATCAGGTTTCAATAGTCCTGGTGAAAGAATATCTATATTTTTGAAAAGCTGCTTGAATGTTAGCTTTTCTGCATAAGTCTGGATTGATTTAACATGGCAATGTACTCTTTTTCTACTGCGCCTGCACCCAAAGCATTTGGAACCCTCTAAGAAGCCAAGGAACGAGTTAACGCAATTCGTCGTTGTCGTTCAGTTTGAGTCCTACGACAACCTCTGGGAGATGATATTTTCATTCAATCACTTCTGATATAGCGACTGCAGCATTTTCGCAGAAGAACAATTATGCTGAGAATAGTTTGCATGTTTTTGAATCTGCCCAGCCAAACCATCAGTTGGTTGAGGAATGTCGACGAACACAGAGGCCGTTTTCGAATTCAAGTTCAACTTTTTCTCAATAATTAATCTCTGGTCTCTCGCTTCATTGTAACCCACAAACTAGGTCTTTGGCAACATTTTCACATTCAAACAACTTGTCCCGCTGTACCTCCCCACTTTGTCTAGACCATTTGGGAACTGAATGGAATAAGGAAAGAAGAACGGGTTATAGGCGGATGGACGGATTCGAACGATTGGAGAACGAAATAACAATTCATGGTACCTACATTAGCAGCGTTAATCATGTCACACTTCTGAAGAGTTGCATGTTTTCTGGAACCACATATCGACGGATGTAGGGTACGTGAGACTTCTGAAAGAGTTGTGCGCTTTTATTTCTGATAGGACTCAAACGTACTACGCCACATTGGACGAGTAAAATGAATAAGCTCTTAGAATTACGAAACCGCCAAATGGAAATGGATCCCCTAGACAAGCTCTAATAACTCACACCTCTTTCATCTCTGCGACGTCATATCATTCAGTTGTCCTGCTTAAAGTCAAATTAAGGCGCACGACGAACAACGAGTCCCCCTAATTCGGTGCTCCCCGTGGTCATTTGCTTGTCACAAGTCCACAGAAAATCACTTTCCTATCGCAACACACATGTACCATATACGAGCTAATCACACCAGATTGACATCCCCATTCCCAACAACCACACAAATGATATCAACTTCAGTATAACTCACCTTTCAGTTGTCTGCCCAGCTGATCGCAAGGACTCTTCTCCAGAACACACATGATTTGCCGACTCACAATCACCTGATTGTTTAATAGCCTCGTTATGTTCTTGTCATCGGAACGGATTGCTGCCGCTGAAGTCATAACAAACAGAATGGACATGGTGCCAGCCCAGACAATGACCGATGACATCTTAATGGACATTTTACGATATTTAATTATTTTCGACTGCTTGCCCTCGGCGCACAAATAAGCACAAGAACTACTTCAAGTTGACACACACTTCTTCCGTCAAAGAACTCGTTCTTAGAGCACCCACTCGTGAGGTGATTGAATGTCCGTCACAGAAAGCAATCAACGTTCACTGGTTGGATTCTTCGCTCAGAAGGAATAATGTAAACACCAATTAAGAAGCAATCACTGGTCGTTTAGGAGTACCTCTTCGGAGTACTACTTGGCGGCGAGGTCCTTTGGCTTGCAGCGTTGGCAACTAAACTCGTAAATATTTGTAACTCGAACTGAATGCCTAGGAGCGACAACCTTCTCGTGCAACTGCTGAATTTCTACTGCTGCTAAGGAACGCCGACGAGCATTGAGTGCGAGGTGGCGATGCCACAGGATGAAATCCTTTTTGCAGAAATTCGCTGTTGCGAGAGAGAAGGAGAGTGAACCGGCGCAGAGGCGCTCCGTGCGTGCAGCTCTGCGAGAAATCAAGTGATAACACGAGATGTGCCCCACAGACCGCTTCGCCCCATAAGGCTTGCAATGTTTTCCTTCGCTTTTATTAGCGGAATTATCGTTGATTACTGTGGTTGTTCGTCTAGGCTGTCATGCGAGATGAGACGCGAGGATGGCTTTCCCACTTTGAAATTCCGGGGAGCCGGTGTGGGTTCATTTAGGATTTATTGTTCTTAACTTAGGCAGGGAAAACTTACAGCAACTACGAAATAGATGTAAATTTCAGAAACGTGTCAGAGCTACCAAAGCGTGGGCCATTAATGGAAGTGGACACGTGTACAGCCCGCGCACGGCCCTATGTCAACAGCCTGAAAGGAATAAAGAATTTTACTTTAAAGGGATATACTAGCAATGAAAACAGTAGAGAAGCGGATGTGGGTCATCCTCATCCTCATCCTCATCCTCTCCTCATCCTCATCCTCATCCTCATCCTCATCCTCATCCTCATCCTCATCCTCATCTCATCCTCATCCTCATCCTCATCCTCATCCTATCCTCATCCTCATCCTCATCCTCATCCTCATCCTCATCCTCAT